>PITA01015995.1:0-47983 GCA_004023965.1 Spilogale gracilis
ATCTATGGGCAAATCATCTTTGACAAAGCAGGAAAAAATATCCAGTGGAAAAAAGACAGTCTCTTCAATAAATGGTGCTGGGAAAATTGGACAGCTACGTATAGAAGAATGAAACTAGACCATTCTCTTACACCACACACAAAGGCAAACTCGAAATGGATGAAAGACCTCAACGTGAGGCAGGAATCCATCAAAATCCGGCAATAACCTCTTTGACATCGGCCACAGCAACTTCTTTTAAGACACGTCTCCAAAGGCAAAGGAGACAAAAGCGAAAATGAACTTCTGGGACTTCATCAAAATAAAAAGCTTCTGTACAGCAAAGGAAACAGTCAACAAAACAAAGAGGCAACCCACAGAATTGAAGAAGATATTTGCAAATGACACTACAGACAAAGGGCTGGTATCCAAGATCTATAAAGAACTACTCAAACTCAACAACCAAAAAGAAGATGAACACATCAAAAAATGGGCAAGAGACATGAAGAAGCACTTCTCCATAGAAGATATACAAACGGCTAACAGACACATGAAAAAATGTTCAGCGTCACTAGCTATCAGGGAAATTCAAATCAAAACCACACTGAGATACCACCTTACACCAGTCAGAATGGCCAAAATTAACAAGTCAGCAAACAACAAGTGTTGGAGAGGCTGTGGAGAAAGGGGAACCCTCTTACACTCTTGGTGGGAATGTAAACTGGTGCAGCCGCTTTGGAAAACAGTGTGGAGATTCCTTAAAAAATTAAAAATAGAGCTACCCTATGACCCTGAATTGCACTACTGGGCATTTACCCCAAAGATACAGATGTAGTGAAAAGAAGGGCCATATGTACCCCAATGCTCATCGCAGCAATGGTCACAATCGCCAAACTGTGGAAACAGCCAAGGTGCCCATCAACAGATGAATGGATAAAGAAGATGTGGTACATATATACAATGGAATACCATGCCTCCATCAGAAAGGATGAATATCCAACTTTTGTAGCAACATGGACTGGGCTGGAAGAGATTATGCTGAGTGAAATAAGCCAAGAAGAGAAAGTCAAGTATCACATGGTTTCACTTACTTGTGGTGCATGAGGGGTAACCTGGAGGACAGTGGGAGAAGGAAAGTAAATGGGAAGTAGGGTAATCCAGGGAGAAAAATGAAACAACAGAGACTTTGGACATAGAAACAAACTGAGGGACTTGGAGGGATGGGGGTAGAGGGATGGGAGAGCCTGGTGGTGGGTACTGGAGGCACCTATTGTGTGGAGCACTGGGTGTGGGTAATGGGGAATGAATCTTGGAACACTGGAAAAAAAATTTAAGTAACAATAAAAAAAATATTAAAAATAAATAAATAAATAAAAACAAGCTTTAAACATGGTAAGGGTGAAAGAAAATACTACTCTAGGTTTGGATTGATTGTTTTTCCCCTAGGAAAGAAAATTCTAGTAATGAAGAAGTCTGATAAATGCTGAAAAATAAAGAGATGAGAAGTTAGAGGTTATTACAATGGGTCTGGCAAATGAAAGGATCATGGCAGTGGACCAAAAAGCAAAGCAGAGGCAAGAATCTTTTTAAAAAGTAAAGGCAACAAGTTTGGAATCTGGTAGAACATGTACAGTATAGGAGAAATGGTCATTCGATAAGGACAATAAGGCTAAAAAAACAGAGTGTCCTGGGGAATGGTAGAGATAATCTTTATTTCCAAAAAATTGAGACTTACTAGTAATGAAGAAAATAAGAATACTACTAATAAAGAAAGTGGTAACTCTGGGCATTTTCTGTAGGTAAACAGAACAATTGAAACTGCTTTTAAAATATAACAGAATTTCCACTTTCCTCAGACATTCAAATGCAGTCAAACTACTTCAGTCTGGAGATTATCGAGTCCTCAAATACTTGAGAAGGGAAGGCTTTATTTTTTGGAATAGCACGACACATGGACACAGTCTCTCAAGCCAGTATGGATGTGGCCTTCAATTCTCTTGGGTCTTTCATTGTTTGTTAGGTTTGTAACCTTGGTTTAATTAATGCAAAAGGAAAATATTTTAGAACGAAGTTGTCATGGTAATGACATGATTGGTGTCTTGATTCTTTGTATGCATACAAATGTATGTGTAGTATTATCTAAGACAGATGGTATTACAAGAATATGATCATGCACTTGGTTATTTCTTCCCTGTCTTCATATTGCGGGCTGCCCTTGGTATTCTCTATATTGGGTTTCCCCTAAAAGCACATGCCCTGGGAGGAACAGGTATGAGAGAGGGATGGTGCTCGCTGCCAGGCCCACCCCCTCCTCTACCTGGCACCTCCAGTCCCAGTTTGAGTGATCTCTCTTGCACTTCCTGGAATTCTCACCAACCTCTTCCTTGGTTGGGTCTTTCTCTGCTTCTAGACTCTATAAGTAGGAGAGAAGATTCCATTATTTATGTGATTGGCAAAAGAAAATTAATTTTTACCTGTGATTAAAACTACTCAGACTGGGAGACGGGGAAGTTGTGAACATTCTATTCCTTCATTCAGAGCACTAAAAGCTTGAGAATCTAGGAGCAAGAATTCTGTTTTTAAATTGTAAGATATATTATGCTATAGTTTGTTTGGCGTCAGTTACTAAGGGATTGTAGCTCTAACCTTAGTGTCCAAATGGGAAGACTTGCTTATGAGAGTCTTTTGTGTAGCGTATGCTCTGATTCTAGAGAGCTCCTGAAAAAGGATTTTATTGGCATGTCCCAGCATGAGGCATTTGGATTCTTGTCTCTTTTTTCCCCCAACACAAAAACAGTATCAGTTTCAGCCTTAATTGTCTTTCAAGGCTACCACAGATATTCAAAATCCTCTAACTACAAAAACAACCTCAAGCAGCTTCAGATTTTCTACTCCCACATTTCTCCCTTTGCACAAATCTCTGTGTTGCTTTAAAACCTTTTTATCTTTGGAAAGACTAGAGCTCCAGGAAACTTGAGAAATTCTTTATCAAGACTATGCCAGAAACAAACTGAGGGACTTGGGGTGGGGGGATGGGAGTCTGGTTGTGGGTACTGGGGGCACCTATTGCATGGAGCACTGGGTGTGGGGAATGGGGAATGAATCTTGGAACACTGGGAAAAAAATTTAAGTAACAAAAAAAAAGACTATGCCAAGAGTCACCATTGGAGGGGTACAGTTTCAGTTTAGGGTGATGAAAAAGCTCTGGACATGGATAGTGATGCTGGTTGTGCAACACTGTGAATGGGCTTCATGCCACTGAGCTGTACACTTAAAGATGGTTAAAAGAGCAAATTTCATGTTACATATATTTTGCCACAATTTAAACAAGTCAGGTTACTGGTGGCCTAAAGAAGGAGGTAACAGATTGTATTTGAGAAGAAGCTGGCATTGTTCTATTTTTGTTCTAGTGATTACATGTCTGTTTAGTAACAGTAATGCTTACCTTTGTTTATATTTCAGCATATACTTAGTGTTTCCCAATAAAGAGATTAATTAAGAAATTTTAAAAATCTATCCAAAGTGGTAAGAATTGTGAGGTCTTGGGATTCCCTTCTGCTGTGTTGCACCTTCTTTCTTTCTTTTTTTTTTTTTTTTTTAATGTAAAAGGAATGAATTAGACTAAATGATCTTGGAAGACTTTCCAGCTAACATCCTGTAATAGTACAAAATAACTGCTTGTAAATGACATGACTACAAAAAGCAAAAACTGTAGGGGTATTATTTATTTGGGCTGTTTGTTCCCTCAAAGAAACTGGAAAACCAAAAGGAAAAAACTTGGGACAACAAAACCCACTGACTAAGGTGAAGAAATATAGATTGTCTAAATACAGCCCGGATAAAGTTGGCTGCTGAGGGATACAAACATGAAGATTCAGTTTGTCACTGAATCCTGTTTGTCACTGAATCTTGTTTGTCACTGAATCGAAGGCAGGAGGGAAAAGAAGGCTCCACAAGAGGCCAGGTGGGGTGGCAACAAGGAAGTCAGGTGCAGTTGGTTCCTCTGAGTTGCAGAGTAGAAAAGGCCTTCCACCATCACGGAGGAGGAAGGCGCTGGCATCGACATTTGCCCTCAACCTTTTCAAATGCAGTCTCTCCAGAGCCAATGTTGCTTTCACACAAAGTTATGTTCTTCCCCATAAATATTTTACAGATTCATCCAAAAAACCCTCAATGGGCAACCATACTTAACTGATGCCTTCTTGGTGATGTTCCCATTTTCCAAAATTCCTACTCATAGTTCATGGCCTACCTGAAGTCTTCTTGAGACATAGTGAATTCCTTTCACCATAATGAATCACACCATCCCTTTCCCTGGGTTTCTATGACCCTACTGTTTTCTGATTCTCCTCCACCTTCTCTGTCTCCTCCTAGTTACATCTTCCTTAACTCGACTTTTTCTCCCATATTTAACTTCCTAGAAATCCTAATATCCCAAAAGTTCATGCAGAAAGCTACCATATATATTATTTCCAGAATTTTACTAACAAAAATGTTGGCAAACCATTGACCACAGCCCATCAACTGTTTTTGTAAATAAAGTTTTATTGGAACACAAACATTTATTTATGCATTGTGCATTTTTATACTCATTTATTTATGTATTGTCTATAGCTGCTCCACTGGCAGTTGAGTAGTTGCCACACAGACCATATGATCCACAAAGCCTAAAATACTTACTGTCTGTGTCTTTATAAAAAAGTTCATCAACACTTGCCCTAATGAATTAAGCTATTATTTCTTTTGCATCATTACCTTTTTTTAAAAAAAAGATTTTATTTATTTATTTGACAGAAACACACCTAGAGAGGGAACATAGGTAAGGGGAGTGAAAGAGGGAGAAGCAGGCTTCCTGCAGAGCAGGGAGTCCAATGAGGGGCTCCATCCTGGGACTCTGGGATCATGACCTGAGCCTAAGGAAGACGCTTAACAACTGAGCCACCCAGGTGCCCTCATTACCTTTTTTAAGTTTCTCCAACTTGAAGCCAGAGACAATGTCTAATATACTTTTGTGTCTATTCAAAGCTCATCTCACTGACTTATACTTTTTTTTGGTCTCAGTACATAATGATTAATTAATTAATGATGAATGAATGAATGATGAATGATTGAGATAGGAAAACTGCCAGCATTTTTGTTGTTGTTGATATAAAATCATCTCAGGTGGAGTAAATACCTCCCCTAGCTCTCTACCTAAGATAGAGCTGACTCTCTCCTTTCCATCCTCCGTAAACATCCAGATAGCACAGTGGTTGGGCACAGCCTCAAGGGTCAGAGAGGTTGGGCTTTCCATCCAGTCTCTGCATCTTGCAGCCATGTGACCTTAAAGGATTTACTGGAGCTCTGTAGGCTTCACCTTCTCATCTGTAAAATAGTACTTCATCACAGGGTTGGTGTGAGAAATTTTAAATAAAATAATGTATTTCAATTCTTAGCTACAGTTCCTGGGACCAAAGTAAACAATCTATAAATGGTTGGCATTTGTTATTACCTTACTGTAATTATATCTTATTCCCTTCCATCCCCCTTTCTCTACCTAATCCAAAGTCCTTTAAAAGGGATATGTTTTCCTTCTATTTCTCATGTTTTGAATTATAAGGGTAGAAAGTTGGAGTTCTCCTGGCAGTGAAAGAAGGGTAGCTATGTACAGATTGTATTTTCTCTTGGTTCCTATGATTTGTCTTTTCTCTTGGCATAGAAAAGCAGCAACCATTTCTGCCTAGTAATCAATTAGAAGCTCAATAAATGCAGTAAGTGTTGTTGTTGTTTTTTTTAATGGTAGCCTCCTAGAGGAGTAGATGAGATATGGTCATTTACATTTTCTTTCCTTTTTTTTTTTTTTAAGTAGACTCCACATCTAGAGCTTCATGTGGGCCTAAATTCACAACCTTGAGCTCAAGACCTGAGCTAAGAGCAAGATTCAACTGACCAAGCCACCCAGGTTGCTCCAAGTCATGGTCATTTAGAGGAAGAATAGCATATTATATTCTCATTTCTGATGAAAGGTAAAAGTGAAATATAGTTAAATAAACATCAAGAGCAAACTGGAAGGAAAACTAAGTTCCCAAGAGCCAATGGAATAGGAAAAGAGAATGGAGTAGTATTTTATATTGAGGATATCATTACTTGTCAAAGTTGATCATTCCTTCTCTTCCAGTAGTAATCTATGAAGTCCCTTCTATGTTCCAGCTTTGTTTGGATGCTAGGCATACATCAATAAAAATAATCAAATAAAAATACTGCCCTTATGGACTTACATTTTACGAAGAGAAAATAATGTATAGATAATGGAATGAATAGATGAAGGATGGAGGGATGGATAGGTACATAGGTAGGATGGATAGATAGATAGATAGATAGATAGATAGATAGATAGATAGATAGATAGATAGAAGGTTTTACAGCATTAAAAGGTAATAATTGTTATGGAGAAAAAGGTAGAGTAAAATAAGGAAACTCAGAATGAGAAAAGAGCATGGAATATTGTTTGCACTTTTAAATAGGACAGATGACCATTTTTAAATGGACAGATGACATTTGTATAAAATTGTGAAAGGTTTAGAGAGTGAATTACAGGGACATCTGGGGGTAAAAATTATAAGCAGAGGAAACATACTGTGCAAATGCCCCAAGGCACAAGTATACCTGGCATGGGCTAAACAAAAAAACAAAACAAAACCAAAAAAACAAACAAACCAAAAAACAGAAAACAAAACAGAAGGCCAAGGTAAAACACCAGATATAATGATAATAGAAATAAAGTAGCTAACTTCTATTGAAGCCTTACTATTCTCTGAGAAATCTTCTAAGCTTTATTTACATATAATCTTCAAAATAGTCACATAGTGTAGGCAAAGTTATTCTCCCCATTTTATAAATAAGCAAATCAATATTTTTGAAAGGTTGAACAACTTGCACAAGATCATAGCCAATAGCTGCTAGAGTCACATGTGTCTGATTGCCATGCCCCTGTTCTTGGCCACTGCATTTGTTACCATACCTTTGTCTATCTTGGAGAGCAAGATTGAATTAGCTCTACTCTGTCCCTGTCTGTCTAAACTGCGTAATTCTTTTTGACCGTTTTGACTGGTTAACTTGTCCTTTACATGCACGTTAGTTTAAATGTAAAGTTTTTAAAAGTTACCTGAGGTTTTCCATGGATCTTTACCACCTTGTGACATTTCTAATTCTCTTCTTCTTTCCCATTCTGATCTTTCATCATTTTACCAACTTTGCCTTTGCATACAAACCAGTTTAGCTTCAGGGGGAATCTACACACCAAAGGGCAATCATATCCTTCCTGGACTTCTTTCTTCAGAGATCAACTGATGTATGATGGAGTCTGTTAAAAATGCTTTTTACTTTGAGAATATAGGTTGCAGACACTCATAGAGGGAGGCATTTTGGCAAGTTATTTTGGAATACCCTTTCTCTTTTCCTTCCTCCTTTTTTTCTGTATAGAGTTTTGAAGATTCACCTCAGCCTTTGACAGTATTGTTTTAAAAATTCCTAAATTCTCAACC
This sequence comes from Spilogale gracilis, assembly GCA_004023965.1. Lineage (NCBI taxonomy): Eukaryota > Metazoa > Chordata > Mammalia > Carnivora > Mephitidae > Spilogale > Spilogale gracilis. The sequence goes on from PITA01015995.1 coordinate 7,503, forward strand.
CTGCCTACCATGTTCTTAATCAAATGCAAAATATATTAATCGCAAGGCCAGGAAATAGTACTGAAATTTTGAAAGTCCGTTCACTTTTCTGTTCACTGATAAATGTTTTTCATCAGAATTCCTGAGCATCATCCTTGTCCAAATTACTTTTTTCTCTCTTCAAAGAAAACAGGATTAAATGACTCCTTTTCCTTCTTCAATGTGTATAAAATATTTTCTTCTGGTAAAAGTATGTGTCAAATTTCAAGCCAGAATGAAAAAGACAGAATGTTCATTTCTCTATTAAGCTATAAAATCCCTTAGCTAGAAAGACAATGACCATGGCAAGGAAGAAATAGATCTTTTTGCATGAAGAGGAATGGATAAAAGAGTATAAAACTTGGATATTTTCCTCATAAAGAATACTTAAAATTGCCTGGGTACTGGTGTTCCTGGAATGGGCATTGGAATAGATACGGGTGGAGAAACTGAGTTTTGTGAATACTGTTTTTTGTTTGTTTGTTTTGTTTTGTTTTTTAAGATTTTTATTTATTTGACAGAGAGAAACACAGCTAGAGAGGGAACACAGGCAGAGGGACTGAGAGGGAGAAGCAGGCTTCCCGCCGAGCAGGAATCTTGATGTGGGACTTGATCCCAGGTCTCCAGGATCATGACCTGAGCCAAAGGCAGTCGCTTAACCAACTGAGCCACCCAGGCGTCCCATGAACTTTGAAAGAAGTTCTAGTTTTTAAAAATGGAAAGACTTTAGTCTTTTTGGCAAAGTTTTGGAATTTATGGCATAAATTTGAATGACAGAAAGCCAATCTGCTTCTTTCAAAATCTAGAGGTACATTTGCTTTTTTAAGCATATGGAAAAATGAGGCATAGGGAGTAACCAGGCCCATCTTATCATATTCCAAGTAAAAGCCAAATGGTTCTTGAATCATGACATATAAGAAGAGATGATACTCATAAAAACGACCTAGACAAACTCTTCATTGGAAAACCACTCAAGGTTTCTTTGCTTCCATAAAATGACTGAAATTAATATATGCTTAGAGGTGTCTGGGTGGCTCCGTTGTTTAACCATCTGACTCCTGATTTCAGCTCAGTACATGAACTCAGGGTCATGAGATTGAGTCTGAAGTCAGGTTCTGTACTTGGTGCAGAGTCTGCTTGAGGATCTCTCTCTCCCTCTCCCTGCCATGTACATGCTGTCTGTCTCTATATAAAATAAATAAATCATTTATTATAAACACATATATATATGCCTGAATAAATATGACTTTACACAATTTCTCCTGTATTCTTTCATGGAAAATTTCAAATATATACAAAATTAGAATATTTTAATGAATCCTCGGTGCTCATCATCCAGTTTCAACTACTATCAACACATGTTCAGTCTTGTTTCAACTCTATTTCATCCTCTTAAGCATCCTTCCATACAATTTTGAAGCATATTTAAAACAGTATATCATTTCATCTGTAAATGCACAATTTCTTCTTATAGTCAAGAGTTGTAATCTGAAACATGCAGTAAATCAAGGTTTAAAAAAAGTATTGGAAGTCTCTCCTGTGATTAAACTTGCTTCTTGGTTCCCTTGACCTACCAAAGCTTCTAATTTTAGACCAAGAAGGATAAGAGCACAGATTCAACCAAGTCTAGAAGTACATTAGAGACAAAGTCAAGAAGCCAAAAGATCCACTTTCATGTGTAGCAGACATACATAATTATTTTTATCTACCTAGTGTCTGAAGACCCTTTTCTGTCTTTGGAGACTTAATGTACCTTGAGGCTTCATGGAAGACAGAGTCTATTTCCCCACTGTAGGATCTGAAAATGTGGAAGACTTTCTTTCCTGGTTCCCTTGAGGGTAGGGTCATCGCCTTAACAGATGCTTAGCCAGGAGAAATACATGCCCAGATTTGAAAAGGGAGTGGCTGACCCAAACAGGGACAGAGAACACCTGATATGGAGGCAGGTAGCCATGTCCTTTTCATAGATGGGGAAGGAAGGAGAGGAATAGAGGAGACAGTGGCAGTGGTGCCTACATCTGAGTTCAGCATCTGTGTATAGTGTATGTTGATGAATGCTCAGGAATGAAGTTGATGTAGGGCTAGTATGTTAACATGGCTATGGCTGGGGTGCTTGCTGAGTTGTTTCCACAACTGCCTTTGAATGCAAACCAGTTTTGACTCTGCTGGCCATTCTTTGAGCTACCCAATATTCTTTGACTAATTTATTTTTTTGCATAATTAATGTTTTTGTTTTTGGTATCAAGAAACCTCACTGATATACCTGGTGTGTATGCAAACTTTAAATGAGCACCTGGAAGGGACTCTAAAATGTAAGATACATTAAAGAAGAAATAAAGAGGAGGCCAGAAATTACTCAAAGATCACTAACATAGGACTAAGAGAAACATACCAGAGTAGCAGTTTAAATAATCATAGAGCTCTTCTGATGGTGTGGTAGTTAATGTTGTTTTACTGCATTCCATTTGAACTTCTTAATTTAGGTTGTTATTGATGAATAAGGATGCTCATCAAATATTTCCTATAGTAGTTAAAAAAAAAAAAAAAGGAAAAAATCACCTTAAATACCCACTAATTGGATTGGCCACAGTAAGACAGACTCTACTACTACTACAGTACCTGTCCCTTCCTACCGCCCACCCATCCCCCTTCCTCCAAAAGTTAATGGGAAAATTCATATGTGAGCTTTAGAAAGATGTTATTGACAAAATTTTAAGTAGAAAAAATCCTCAAAAACCTAACGTCAAAATGGATAGAACCGCAGCCCCAAGTATAGCCCCAGTTTTGAAAAGTGTGTATTAGTGAAGATATGTGTAAATATAACAGAAGAACTCCATGATGGCTCTCTGTGGGAAGTAGGAATACAGAGGAAATTTTAGTTTTTTCATGGGCTTTGTGTATTCCCTTCCAGTTGGGGCTGTAACAAACGACCACAAATTAAGTGACTTCAAACAACACAAATGTATTATCTTACAATGCTTGTGATCGGAAGTCTGAAATGAGACTTACTGGGCTGCAGTGAAAATGTCAGAAGGGCTGTGTTCCTTCTAGAGGCTGCAGAGGAGGATCTGCTTCCTGGCCTTTTCCGTCTCATCTGCCACCTGCAGTCCTTGCATCGTGACCCCTTGTTCCTTTATCTTCCATGAGCACCACTCCAACCTCTGGTTCCCCTGTCAGATCTCCCTTTGATCCTCTTGCCTCCCTCTTTCAAGGATCTTTGTGATTACACTGAGCTCACCTGTAAAATCAGGATAATCTCCCTGTCTCATAAACCTTAACTTAATCATATCTGCAAACTCCCTTTTGCTCTGAAAGATAATATATTCATAGGTTTCAGAGACTAGGACATGAATATCTTTGGGAGAACATTATTCTATCACCCTTTCTAAAAACAATTTAATATTATTAAGAACTATTTTTTTCCTAGAAGTCCTTGTTCTCATTAGTTTAATAGTTTATTTATAGTCTAATTATAAATTTCCTACAAAGCCTTGACTAGAGTATAATATTTATGCCAAATAGATTAAATGATTAGGTTTTGGTTTTGTCACTTTGTTTTTCCAAAAATTATGTTTATTTCAAACTGAAGTTATTTTTAGGAATTAGTGAATTTCAAGTTCTTTCTATTTCCTTTCTTTTGACTCATCAAGACTTTATTTTCTGCCATAGTTCCTTTCTTTTTTACTTGACAAAAAAGTCTTAAAAGTATTGTTCAAGTTAGTTATTCTTGATGTTGAGTCTACTTTCTCACATTTTAAAGATAGGTATTGTGCTACGTGTCAATGACTGTATATTAACAAAGGCCATTAGCAATAAAATAAGTAACAAAGATGTTAAATTGCAAATGATAATTCATTAAAATTTAATATTCACATTAAAGATACATAGTTTTGATGCCTTTAAAACTTGTCCCAAATGATAGATAATAATAGAATAATCTCTAGTTCAAGTGTGCTTTGTGTTTAAAAAGAGAACTTCATGATCAATGTATTTTTAACCACCTGTGAATGTTAATAATCAGGAAAGCAATGCTTCTTCCATTGTAAAAGGATCCTTTGTTGTTGTTGTTGTTGTTGTTGTTGTTGTAATACCAAATCTGCACCTCCTGATTTATAGAAGACATGATAGAAAAATAATCACTGATGATAATCTGTACAGTTAGGGATTGTTTTCTCCAATGATAAATGTAATTAGCAGGGAGCAAAATAACCCCGCCAAGAAAAAAAACAAAAAGCAAAAAACAAAACAAAAAAACAAAAAAGCAGACAACATAGCTTTCTCTTGTCAACCATCATAAAAACAAATGACAGGAGCAATTTCTCTTATGCTTTTACCAACACAACATGAATTCATGCTCATTAGAGGGCTGAGTGTGCAGTGCGTTGCAGGTGCTCTTTTGTAACATGGGAATATTAATTAAGTCGTTGTACAATATCCAGTCACTAATTACTATTTAGCTCCACCAGTTCATGTCTCAGTCTTTATGTGTTGCTGTTTTTTCCAGCCCAGCCAGCCGCCTTTGCTTGGCAGTGTTTTGCCTTTGCCTTCGCCTTCAGTGTTTGAAACCATTTCTCTGGTGTGGGTTATTCTCCAGCCTTCACAGAACCTCAGGGGCAGAGTGGATATTGTTTTGACTGCACTAAAATTCTGTTACAAGATTCTCTCTCCACCTCCTCCCACCACCCAACATTTTCATGCTGTTCCCAATGCCATCTTGCCAACATTTTAGTTTCCTGGGAAACTTTACGAAGACTTTTTTTTTTTTCTGAGCTATATAATCTTAGCAAAAATAATCATAAAGTTAATAGGTGGGACTCTTATCCCCGGAAAAATGTAAGAAATGGTTTCATCCATAGGAAAGAATGTAATTGTGCAAAAGATTTCTGATTAGAACATTTTTCTCCCAAGGGTAGAGAGGTTAGAGTTCTGATACATAAAGAGGTTTAATTCCTCTAAGATTGCTGCTTTATAATTTAGACTATCTAGGCACACGCTGGGCAACTGACCAACTGGAATGATTTCAGGACTCTGAAAAGCTGCTTGGCCCAAATATTTCTCTGACCCATGTTCAGAAGAATCACTTCTTAAGGGCTTTCTGGTAAATTTGTGTGTGTGTGTGTGTTTGTTTGTTTGTTCATTTTTTGTTGTTTTGTTTGTTTGTTTTAAAGATTTTATTTTATTTATTTGACAGAGAGAAACACAGCCAGAAGGGGAACACAAGCAGGGGGCATGAGAGAGGGAGAAGCAGGCAGGGGCATGAGAGAGGAAGAAGCAAGCTTTCCGCCGAGCAGGCAGCCCGATGTGGGGCTCGATTCCGGGTCTCTGGGATCATGACCTGAGCCGAAGGCAGTTGCTTAACCAACTGAGCCACCCAGGCGCCCCTGTTTGTTCGTTTTTAGGATTTAATAACATATCTATTGGGACTAGTGAAGCTTATTACCATTCATAGTTACTTAATGGAAAACAGACACTAAAGGAATGTGACCTCATGACAGGTTATTTTTTGATGGAAAGAACAAATCAGGGGCACCTGGGTGGCTCAGTTGGTTGAGCAACTGCTTTGGGCTCGGGTCATGGTCCCGGAGATCTGGGATCAAGCCCCACATTGGGCTCCCTGCTCCGCGGGAAGCCCGCTTCTCCCTCTCTCACTCCCCCTGCTTGTGTTCCCTCTCTGGCTGTGTTTCTCTCTGTCAATAAATAAAATCTTAAAAAAAAAAAAAAAAAGAACAAATCAGAAGCACTAGAGTAAAAGTCTAGAAAATGCCTAGAAGGCAGCACCGGACAAGAAGATATTTGGTGGTTCAATATTGGTTAAAGGAAAAGGGAAGTAGAAAAGTTTTAGAGAATGTTGTATAATTTTCCATATAGATATATTTATTCACAATTGTTTTACATAGTTCTTAGTAAATGTCTATTTGTTTAGGGCCCAATTAAATCATTCAGTGTCAGCTATATAAAAAAGTGTTTTTCACATTTTAAATTTAGTGGCTAAAATTTTGTCAAATAAAAGTTACACAGATTGCCCGTGTGTAAACCAAGTGAAAAGAGGGCTCTTCTGATAGAGTATTTGGGGGTTGCTATTCCCCACAGAACCTGGCCTGTCCTTTGTCCCCCCAGCAATCCTGAGGCAGTCTTGGATTAAAGGCTGGTTGAGTAGTTAACATCCTTTGAAATGAGGGGCATTTATTCAATAGATTCATGATTTGAATCACCATTTTTGGAAGAAACATTACTGTTCTTTGAAGTTGGCAAACTTGAGGAATTGCCGATACCTCTGCTTCATTAATTCATCTCAGTTTTTTCAACAAATATTGAAACTACTATGTGCCACTGTGACAAGCTCTGCAGATCAAGAGTGACCAATGAAGATATGGTCTGTGCCTCATGGAACTTACATTTTAATAAAAGTCAGCTGTATGTCACCACATGTACTTTGAACAAATGACCTGCCCAAGATGTTGGGCATGTATCCAACTACACGTTGCTCAAAGCATATTTTTCTATAAGACAATGATCTTAGACATGTCTTATGACAACTTACTCATGCTGTATAAAGTTCAAAAGGTTATCTAAGTGGGGCTATTACAGAAGCTGGAAAGATAATTTACAATATGTTGAAAGATTGCCAAAGTATTACTCAACCTCCCAAAACATTATTCCATAGTCAGAATGTTGGGGACTAAAAAGTTTTTCCCTTCATCCATACTTATGTTTCTCAGTTTCCCCCACCAATGAAGTTCTTTGAGACATTTTAAATTCATTCTCTGAGCAAACTCAAATAGCAATAGCTCATTTCTTTTAAGCCTTTCTCCTCTCTGTCAGCAGTAAATCACAGAAAAGTAGAAACCCAGGTTTCCGTACTCTGTGATCTTAGCAAACTGTCCAAAGAAGATATACTCACTGGCTTCATGGAAACCTCTGTGTGTGGTCCCCAGGGTCTGCCCTTCCAAACTTTCTAGAGTTGCCAGAGTCAATACTTTATATCCTGCCATTTCTCCTCTCTGAGTGCCCTCCAAACTGCCCCATGTCACATCTTTTCTTTTATCACTATTTGTTGATTTTATTTTAAAAACCCTTGAAGTAGCTAGAACCAGTCTTTTTCTTTTTTTTAATATTTTATTTATTTTTTTGACAAGGAGAGACACAGCAAGAGAGGGAACACAAGCAGAGGGAGTGGGAGAGGGAGAAGCAGGCTTCCCACTGAGCAGGGAGCCCAATGCAGGGCTCAATCCCAGGACCCTAGGATCATGACCTGAACCAAAGGCAGACATTTAACGACTAAGCCACCCAGGCGCCCCTAGAACCAGACTTAAGTGAGGTAAGACATGGCCAGAAAATCAACAGCATAATAATAACTAATGTATAAATAGCACTAGTTTACAACTAGTTATTTGTCATTAATTTGATCTGCATAATAACCATATAAGGAAGGTGTTTTAGTGAATCCTCTCTGACAGAGGGGGAACCTGAGAATCAGATGTGAATCAACTAAAGCTCACAAAGAAAGCCCCTGAGCTTAAACTCAAAACTGAGTCAAATTTGTACCCACTGTCACCTACACTCAGGGCATTTGGGATCATTCCTGACTTCGGGCCTCCACATTTTCCCGTTTTTAGACTCTTGAGAAAACTCATTAGAAAGAAATTTTAATCTTGACGATTGTGGAAGAAGGGTAAGGAGTAATAAGAGTAATTAGAACCCCTGAATATGAAGAGGAAAGATAGCATGGTCACTTAACAGTGTTGAGCTGCTGAATTGAATCGTGCAACTAGGCCTGCACAGGAAGACCTGCCCTGCCTCCCTCTTGCCTTCTTTCTGCCCCCCAGGCACACACAGCTCTTTCCCATCTGGTCATCCGCACACTGCTGCCGCTCTGCCTGCTCTGCTGCCCGAGACCTTCCTGTGGCCAGCTCATTGCCATCGTTCCCGTCTCATTCAGATGCCATCTCCTCAGGGAGGCCTTTTCTACGTAACTGACGCCATTACATCCTCTCCTGTCACCTTGTTTTGTTTTCCTCACACTACTTGTACTCTCTGAAATTAGCTTGTTACTTTTTCAAAATTGTGATAAAACGCACATAACATACAGTGTACTGTCTTTACCAATTGTAAGTGTGCAGTTCCGCGGCATTGGGTACTGTGATGCAACCATCAGCACCATCCATGTCCACAACTCTTTCATCTTGCAAAACTGAAACTCTGTACTGAGTAAGTGATAGCTCCCCATTCCCACACCCTCCCAGCCCCTGGCAACCACTGTTCTACTTTCTGTCTCTATGAATTTGTCTGCTCGTGTATACCTCACGTAAGTGTAATCATACGGTGTTTTATCTTTTTGTGTCTGTCTTATTTCGTGTAACATAATGTTCTCAAGGTTCATCTACATTATAGCATGTGTCAGAATTTCCTTCCGTTTTAAGGCTGAATGATATTTCATAGTACGTATGTGCCACATTGTGTTTATCCATTCATCTACTGATTGACACTTGAGTGGCTTTCACTTTCTGGCTATTGTGATTACTCATATGCTGGTAGAAACACAGTATATGAATGTCATTTAGGGTCCTTGCCTTCAATTCTTTTGGTTATATACCCTTCAGAAGTGGAATTGCTGGATCATATGGCAATTCTACTTTTATTCAATAGTGTCTGACATATAGTAGATGCTCAATTATTTTTTGACTGAACAAAGAATGATGATTTGACAATTGGGCACATAGCTTTTCATTTAATTTTAAAAGTACATAATACATGTAAGTGGTAGAAGGAAAAGAAGAAGAAGGAGAGGAAGAAAAAGGAAGAAGGAGGAGGGAGAGGAGGAGGAGAATAAAAACTTAAAGTCTATAATAAGGTTTAATTAACAAGTCAGTCTCTCTTTCCTTGCCCCAACTACCTAATATCTCTACATAGATACAACTAATTTCTTGTATGTTCTACTAGAAATATTCTGTGAATCTATGAATATATATAATATATTCTCTTTTTCTTTAATGGTAGCATAGTGACTTATGAGCAAAGCAAGGAATTAGCAGGAAGATCAGACTAATCAGTTGGTTCTGTGGAGTTTTACGACCTCAAAGTAAAAAAATCAACCCACCAGGTCAAGTTATGAGGGAAAAATAGCACCAAGACTCAGGATCAGATGCCAATACAGGCAGTCCTCAAACAGAGAGGAGCATTCTTTCATCTGTCATTTAAGTCTCTATCTGATCGTGACAGTATCTGTTATCGACCCCTTGTTTATCAATTAACTTCCCAGTGACTTCCTTATCTGCCAAAGGAAAAGCTCACATGATGTGAGTTTGACCAAAGAGTTTGAGGTCACAGCATGATGTGGGACTAGGAAATATCCAATAACACAGTTATGAGTATGGAAGTGGTGGGTATGAGTCTGGACTAGAAATAAGGACGTGGTTGTTATTTTTGGAGGGTCTGGTGACAAAGTTGGTGGGCAACAAGGAGACCTCCAAGAAAGTGCAGCAGGAAGAAAGAGCCAAAGCCAAGGACTGAGCTCTACCAATGACCATGGACATCATGATGGGAAAGGAAAATTGGTGAGGACAGGAATAATCAGACTGTATCATCATTAATAGATGAAATTTGCTCATGGGCACAATGATGATGTTTTTTCATTTGCAAACTTGGAAGTTCACTCTGAATCATATAAGTATTCCCAGTAATTTATTGGCTCTGAAACCAATGCTTTCCTAGAAACTTTGTCTGTAAAAATATGTAACTCTAAAAGATACTGTTCCCTGATAAGGAATAAGAAACAAGCACTGTATCATGACATGATCCTCTGACCAAATACTTGCCATATTTCCACTCTTCCTTTCAGTCCTTCTTCCCTTCTTCAATTTATCTTAAAATATCATGTTTCCTCTCTGACTTGTTCTTTGCTAAACCTAAAATGATAGCTGTTCTATTCTGCATTGCAATGTCATTTTTCTTTAGGTAGGAAGGAACAATCAACTCCTCCTGAATCTTTTTTTTTTAAGATTTTATTAATTTATTTGACAAAGAGAAACACAGCGAGAGAGGGAACACAGGCAGGGGGAGTGACAGAGGGAGAAGCAGGCTTCCCGCTGAGCAGAGAGCCCAATGCGGGGCTTGATCCTGGGTTTCCAGGATGACAGCATGATGTGGGACTAGGAAATATCCAATAACACAGTTATGAGTATGGGTAGCAAAGGCAGTTGCTCAACCAACTGAGCCACCTAGGTGCCCCTCTTCCTGAATCTTCAATTAGGTTTTTGTTGATTTTCCTATAAAAGTTATTTGTCACTTTCTCTTAAGAACATAGTCCACAGTGACTTATTTATATCTTAGAATAAAGCTTTTGAGTCTTTATACTTTTATACTTTCCTCTTCTTTCCTGTTTCTTTCAGATCCAAATATGCAATACAGCCTCCTGAAAAGCAGGCACATATCTCATGTGATAGTGCAAAGAATGATCTTTGTCTTAAAGAAATCATGAGAATCTGCTTCTCTTTTTATAATGAAATTTCACCATGGCTTTCTCTTCAGTGCTTTCTGAAGTCCTTGCTATATTGCTCTTTGAGGAGGAGCAAGAAGGTAATTCTGAATGCTAGAAGCTCTATATAGGACTGCAAACTTAAACTCTAGAACTGATAAACTCAAAATGTAGGCCCATGACGTAGAGAGAAAAGAATAATAGTTAAAAAAAGAACCCAATTATTGTCCAGAAAATACAGCTGGGGAAAGAGTCTCAAAAATTATTTAAGGGGTGCCTGGGTAGCTCAGTTGGTGAAGTGACTGCCTTCGGCTCAGGTCATGATCCCGGAGACCCGTGATCAAGCCCCACATCAGGCTCTCTGCTTGGTTGGAAGCCTGCTTCTTCCCTCTCTCACTCCCCCTGCTTGTGTTCCCTCTCTGGCTGTGTTTCTCTTGGTCAAATAAATAAAATCTTTTAAAAAAAATATTTAAGGCTTCATATGTGTCTATTATCTGTTTGTTTCTTCTACTTAACTTGCTTTTATTGACAGTTTATAATGTGTCAAGCACTCTGATTCATGCTGGTAATGTAAAGGTAAGTAAGTTTCATGGAATATAGGCAGTAGATAAAATGAATATGATTTTTCACAGAGAAAAGTAAATATAATCCCATTGGAGTTACAAAGTCCCAAAGGAATAAAACTGTCACTTGGAACAAGGGGTTGGAAGGGATTTTTTTTTCTAGTTCAAAAAAAGATCCAATGAAAGATATATGTCAAGAAAGTATAAAACCCTGTGTGAAATTCAGAAGAACATAGTGGCTATATTCAGTAATAGAAAGGTGTAAAGTATCATACTTCTTCTAGACATGCTATTCTACCTAAAAAGGAGCACCTAATAAATCCTTGGCCAGCTTGCTGACAATTTCTCCTTTGGCAGTGTGGGAAAGAGGAAAACAGTTACACTGGCTATACTTTTAGACAACATGGAAGACTAGTCAAGGATAGGGAAGTGACAGGAGTCATGAGAGATAATGGCCCAATCATGTAGTCGTAATAAGGAAGGGGAGAACTTGTGAGTGGCTGAGCATTCCCCTGGACTTTGAGAAAGCAGCTTGTAGAATATTCAAGTGAAATGTATATGTGATCCATCGTCTGAAACTATCTAAGAAGGAATATGACTGAAGACGGATGGGAGGCTGTCCAAGGCAAAATGCTGACAGAGTAATCAGAAATTATCTCAAGTAGAAGGAAAATGGGGAAGCAGGGACACCTGGGTCCTCAGTTATTTAAGTGTCCCACTCTTGTTTTCAGCTTGGGTCACAGTCTCAGGGTTGTGGGATCAAACCCGGCCCTAAGCTCCCCACTCAGTTCCGAGTCTGCCCAAGTTTCTCTGCCTCTCCATCCGCCCCTCCCTCCTCTCTCTCTCTCTCTCTCTCTCTCTCTCTCTAAAATAAATGAATAAGTAAAATCTTTGAGGGAAAAAGAAAGTAAGAGAATGGGGGGTAGCTTTAGAGACCAATGCAGGTACATAAGTACTCTGAGAATATCTGGTGTGGAAAGGTTATGTGAAAAGATGCAACCTGGAACACAAAGTGAAGGGCACATAAACAAGTGACTCAATCTCAAAAGAGTAGCAAGAATCAATCTGTACCAGCTAATGGGACATGACGCAAGCTTGTACCATTTTCTCTGGAATGTTCTTGCTACCTTCTGACCATCTGTCGTCAGCAAGCTAGACACAGACACCTGTTGTCTCAAAGGAGAGGTGTCACCCCACACAACGAGGAGGAAGTTTAGTTCAATTCTGGGATCTGTTTTATTGTAGAACTTTGCCAATTAAGAGTGACCCCCAAACCTCACACCAACCCACTCTCCTCTTGGGCTATGCCAAGTTTGATTCTTTTTAAAATCACTGAGATAATTTTAGAAATCAAAGTTGCCCTCTTAGGTGCCTGGATGGCACCACTGATTAAGCTTTCAATTCTTGATTTTGACTCAGGTCATAATCTAAGGGTCGTGAGATCAAGCCCCATGTTGGGCTCTGTGCTGAGCCTGTTAAAAGTTTTCTAAGAAAGAAAGAAAGAAAGAAAGAAGGAAGGAAGGAAAGAAGAAAGAAAGAAAGAAAGAAAGAAAGAAAGAAAGAAAGAAAGAAAGAAAGAAAGGAAGAAAGAAAGGGGGGGAGGGAGGAAGGAAGGAAGGAAGAGAAGAAAAAAGAAAAAGAAAAAAGTTGCCCTTTTATTTTCTTAAAGAAACAAATAATTTAAATAATTTTTCTACTGTCCTTGTTTTTCTCTAAGACAATGTTAACAGCAGGTTTTATTCAAACCATTTTAAGATGCTTTACTACAGATGAATTTCTTTTTTTTTTTTTAAAGATTTTATTTATTTGACAGAGAGAAACACAGCGAGAGAGGGAACACAGGCAGGGGGAGTGAGAGAGGGAGAAGCAGGCTTCCCACCAAGCAGGGAGCCCGATGTGGGGCTCGATCCCGGGTCTCCGGGATCATGACCTGAGCCGAAGGCAGTCGCTTAACCAACTGAACCACCCAGGCGCCCCCAGATGAATTTCTTAATCAGAATATACATGTAGTCAGAGAGACCATGCCCTACCCATTGCCAACAATAATCTTTACCACCTGCAAACACACAGGAACTCCATGGACATAGACGAGTGCCACAAGGAAGGGAAATATTTGATCCCCTTTATTAAGAGCCTTAGGGCAGAAATAGCAGTGGAGACATCACCACCTCTTGTCAATTCATCTTAGGCAGTTTCAATGGGCAAGTCCCTCATTATGTTTTATTAAATAATGCCTCATGGAAACTTGGCAATATTGTTATATGGTCTTTCTCATTTTTAAAACATCTTGATTTTTATCTTCTGGAAAGGGACTTATAGACCTTACCATGACCTACTTTAGAACCATAGCCAACATCATAAATTGCTAATCCTATTTGTTTCTCACAAGAAACAAACTCATAATCATATTAATTGCATAATAATTCCTCTAGACTATTGTTCAAAGAATTAAATATAATTATCTTATGACATTGGTCCCTCTTGATATCTTTATGCACAAGACAGAACTTGCACACAATAATGGTACATGGATTGGATTTGTAATTATTTAAGTACTTGTTGTAAAAGAGAATTATTTAGTGGATAGATGGCAATGTAAAAAGAAGCTTCCAGTAGTATCTCAAAGGAATCTCTCCTATTACAGAATTAACAATGACTAAAATGAAGACATGGAAATCATAAAAAGTTATAATAAACAAGCAAAATAAAGCTTGGGGAAATAGATGACATACCAGATAACAGAATGAAAACATAATCCTCAAGTGATTGATAAAGTGGGTTGAAATAAATAACAACTAAGAAAAGAAATGTAAATTTCCACATCGGGAGTAAAAAAAGGTCAGTTTTTTTTCAAATCCAGGTCATGGGGAAAATACCTTCAGAGCAGATCTTAAGAAAAATGTTAGGTGTTTACATGACAAAAGTGTCGTTATGAGCCACATTAAAGGGGTAAATAAATTTTGAGACAGGGGTGCATGTTAAAGCTGCAGTGGTAGAATAATGATGAACACATCTAGGGCAGTACTTCTCTCACTTGTGCTTTCTCCTGAATGTAACTCAATCAGGTATTATATTCAATTCTTGTTACCACATTTCAGCATTGACAAGTGTTTGGAGTTAAATGAATAGGATTGCAAGGGACTAATTTTAGTTTCTTTTTTTATGCCTAGAATCACTTTTTACCAAAAAAGAACCAATCCCTCCCTCATTCTAACTGATCCTGGTGAGATTATCTATCATTGTACCCTCCCTAGTCTTCTATCCAGAGTGACTGGTCCAGGGACTAATGTGAGTTATGTGTTTGAGGGTCAGGAGTTTTATATCTATGTTATGGTATGTAAGATGTGGGCTTGGGGCAGCCAGCTGCCCACTTCCTAGCCATAAGGAGTCTGTTGCCAGAAGAAAAGAGTGAGGTCAATATGCCAAAAGAAGCAGATAACGGTGTGCTGAAGCCAGCTCAAACTGGCTTGTGAAAGCCAACTGTTAAGTTTTCATGCGATCTGTGAGCCAGTCATTAAAGATGGCCATTATTTAAAAAATGATATGAACTTACCATTAAGTAAAATCCATATGTAGTATTGTATACAAAGGGAATACATATCTAAAACTCATCATTTCCTAATTGTTTTACTACATTTTATTATTATCTATGCTCTCAGGGTTATTTATGACTTTTGTTTCCTAAATGATAGACGTACTACTGTGTGTTACTAATGGTGTGTTACTACACATTTCCTCCTCATTCTGTGGTCAATGACATTTACATCAGTAGGTTGAGATCAGCATGGTGGGAATATTTACACCATAGAAACTGATAAACACTACAAATCAAGGCTTAATTTATTATTTTGTTGATTTTCTAGACCAGAGATTAGCAAACCTTTTCTGTAAAGGGGAAAATGGTAAACATTTCAGCTTTGCAGACCATATCATCTGTCAGAACTTAAGCCAATTCAGGGCAAAAGCAGTTATAGACAATACATAAACAAATGTGGCTGTGCTCCAATAAAACTTTATTTAAAAAAACAAGCAATGGGGCACTTGGGTGACTCAGCCAGTTAAGCAGCTGCCTCTGGCTCAGGTCATGATCCCAGGGTCCTGGGATGGAGCCCCAAGTCTGGGCTCCCTGCTCCATGGGGAGCCTGCTTCTGCTTCTCACTTTCCCTCTGCTCCTCCCTGTTTATGCTCTCTTTCACTCTCTCTCCCTCAAATAAATAAATAAAATATTTTTAAAATAATAAAATATAGGGGCGCCTGGGTGGCTCAGTTGGTTAAGGGACTGCCTTCGGCTCAGGATCCTGGAGACCCGGGATCAAGCCCCTCATCGGGCTGCCTGCTCGGCAGGAAGCCTGCTTCTCCCTCTATCACTCCCCTTGCTTGTGTTCCTTCTCTTGCTGTGTTTCTCTCTGTCAAATAAATAAATAAAATCCTTAATAATAATAATAATAATAATAATAATAATAAAATATATAAAGAAGCAGCAGGCCAGATTAGGACCATAGGGCATAGTTCGCTAATTCTGTCTCTAGATTTAACAAAGTTACAGAGAAAATGTTATGCTGATTAAACCTTAAAGTGTGCCGTGTCTAATGATGTTATATTGTAAGTAGCAGAAAGAAATGAGGAAATATTATTCTAGTATTCAGTAACTATAGTGTGATTCAGCAAAGAAGTCACTCATTACAAATAGAGTGAAGTTCCCACATATGTATTTATTGTTTCACTTTCATCTTTCTTGCCTTGATTAGTTGGTTTTAGCTGCCCAACAAAATACTATAGCCTGGATGCATTAAACAACAGAAATTTATTTCTTCGGTCTGGAGGCTGGGAAGTCCCAGATCAATGTTCTGGCAGCATAGGTTTTATTTTGAGACCTCTTCTCTTGATTTCTAGGCAGCCTCCATCTTACTATGTGCTCACACAATCCCTTCTTACACAGAAAAAGGGAGATTCTTATTTTTCTCATAAAGCCACCAATCCTACAGGATTAGCGTCCACTGTATAACATCTTTTAAACTTAGTTACCTCCTTACAGACCCAATCTCCAAATATAGTCATGTTAGTGGTTAGCGGTTTGTCTTAGTCTGTTCAGGCTGCTAAAACAAAATACCTTAGATGGGTGACTCCAATGACAGACCTTTTATTTTCCCTCAGAGTTCTGGAAGCTGGAAGTCTGAGATCAAAGTTCCAGGCCCCTTTCCTGGCTTGCAGATGACTGCCTTCCCACTGTGTCCTCACAAGCAGTTGGTCCATAACAGGCTTTGACACATGAATTTGTGGGGGACACAATTTAGTTTACAGTATTATCTTTTTTAAATTTAATTTTCTTTTTAAAATCTTTTTTAATTTTCCTTTTTTTTCCATAAACCAGCTACCCTATCCCTCCCACCCCACCACCCCCCAGCAACCCTCAGTTGTTTCCTGAGATTAAGAGTCTCTTATGGTTTGTCTCCCTCCCCAGTCCCATCTTGTTTCATTTTTTTCCCTCCCTACCCCCCAACAACCCCCTCCCTGCCTCTCAAATTCCTCATATCAGAGAGATCATATGATAATTGTCTTTCTCTGTTTGACTTATTTCACTCCGTATAATAGCCTCCAGTTCCATTCGCATCATTGCAAATGGAAAGATTTCATTCTTTTTGATGGCTGCATAATATTCCACTGTCTTCTTTATCCATTCATCTGTTGGTGGATATCTAGGTTCTTTCCATTGTTTGGCTATTATAAACATTGCTGTTATAAACATTTGGGTGCATGTGCCCCTTCAGATCACTACATTTGTATCTTTAGAGTAAATACCCAGTAGTGTGATTCCTGGGTCATAGGATAACTCTATTATCAACTTTTTGAGGAATCTCCATACTGTTTTCCAGAGTAGCTGTACCAGCTTGCATTCCCACCAACAGCATAGGAGGGTTCCTCTTTCCCTGCATCCTCACCAACATCAGTTTATAGCTATTACTACAGATAATAAACATCAGTTTATTATCTTTCCTATAATTGAAAATATAAACTAACATTCAGGTCAGAAGTGTACATGTCCTTTTTTAATTTATTTTTTATTTTTTATGTTAGTCATCATATAGTGCATCATTAGTTTTTGATGTAGTGTTCCAGGATTCATTGTTTACATATAACACCACATTCCTTTTTTTTAAGGTTATTTATTTATTTATTTTGACAGAGAGAAACAAAGATAGAGAGGGAACACAAGCAGAGAGAGTGAGAGAGGGAGAAGCAGGCCTCCTGGCAAACAGGGAGTCTGATGTGGGGCTCAATCCCAGGACTCTGGGACCATGACCTGAGCCAAAGGCAGACGCTTAATGACTGACCCACCCAGGTGCCTCATAACACTACATTCCAAGTGTCCCAGAACACCACATTCTTAAAAACAACTACGTTTGGCTATAGGTGCAAAAGTTTGGCAAAAATCAACAAAAGCATTCTATGAGAAAAAAGCGTAACAAGTCTATGCGAAGAGTATTGTATATTGTTGTTTGTGAGTCCTTTGTAATAAAATTTATAATAAGCTTACATATGTGTGTGCATACATAATACTATTTTTCTTTGAAGACTTAGTTGCTAAAATATCTATCCACCCACCACTAGGTAGAGATGAGTAGAAGTGAACGATTAGAAAAGAATCTGAGGAGTACTGAAGCCCCCGGCACCAGCTCTACCTTTGTGCTTTCTAGTGACATGAACCAATACATTCTTTTTATTGTGGTCGCTTCAAGCTAATTTTAATTGGATTTCTGTCACTTCCCTTCAAGAATCCTGACTAATACTCAGTGTCATAGACAAGGTCAGGGAACTGGTTTTTATATTTATTTATTTATCTATTTATTTATTTATATTTAAGCCCCAAGGAAGAAGTTTCTGCAGGTCTGAAGATACTGCCTTCTTTTTCAGGATCAAATAAGACTTTAAGTAGGAGGAAATAATGAGTCCTGTTGTGAAACTCTGGATTTTGCATTGTCAGCTTTCTTGCTTCTCTTACTATGTTCGACCTTGATAACAAGATCCATTTCTGAGCCCTAATTCTCATTTTTTACCCAGTTCTGCAAGTAGGTCTCTTCTGGTTCTTGCACCTGGTGTCAGTATCTTTAGAACTAGCCCTGTCTTTTTCTTACCAGATGCTACAGGGCTAGTATCTCCCGTGCTCCCAGCTGGCTATGTAGCTTTGTGAATCTTGTTCCCTCCTGATTTCCCATAGCCATGTTCTTGTGAGGACATGCTCGCGGCCCTCTGATGTGAACTGCTATGACCAACAACCACCTCTGACCTGTAATGTGATCAGCTGGAGCCATGCTCCCTGTTCTGCCTGCTAGTTTGCTGCTCAATGGCTCCCCATAACTGGCCTTCCTTCCAGAGTGGGCTCTTCCCAGTGGGCTCTTCTGCTGCAGCCCAGTCAAGCCAGGTCCTAACAAGTCCTTCTCAGAACTCTGGTGCCTGATGTCTTTCTGTGGCGAAAACAAAACCACACACTCAAGTTTGGAAACCACTTGCCTGAATGCTTTTCAACTTAAGACTTGGAGGTTCCTCTTGTATACTGAGGAGAAGAATAGCTCTACCTGTGAAAATGAAGCATTTAATAGTCTCTAAATTTGTCATTTAAAAACAAACTAATTATAGGTAGTGATTTGACATGTATGTAGCAGATTATGCAAAATAAGGTTGAAGACATTTTCCACTTACTTATTTGTAACTTTCCTTTCACCCATTCCCTCACCTCCACCTGTTCTTTTGAGATGTCAAAGTCACTAAAATCAAGGGTGGAGAGAGAAACATTAATCTAAGAGCTCAAAGGGCACCTGGGTGGTTCAGTCAGTTAAGCGTCTGCCTTTGGCTCAGGTCATGATCCCAGAGTCCTGGGATCAAGCCCTGCATTGAGCTCTGCACTCAGCAGGGAGTCTGCAAGAGAAGGAGCATATGTATCTCTGGTCTTGGTTAGCATATTCCTTTGCACAGTGGGTGCAAACACAACCTAGAATTTTAATACTGGGTCCCATTAGATTGCATTTTAATTTTTGCTTGAAAAATATTAATGTAAACATACACATTATGTTCACACAATTGTGTGTCGACATCAGAACATCTGCCTGATTAATCCAAAAGACTGAAAATAGAGCGGGCACCGGCTGGCTCAGTCAGTAGAGCATTGTACCTCTTTTTTTTTTTTTTTAAGATTTTATTTATTTATTTGAGAGAGAGAGAGCATGAGCATGAGAAGGCAGAAGGTCAGAGGGAGAAGCAGACTCCCCATAGAGCTCCGAGCCCGATATGGGACTCGATTCCAGGACTCTGGGATCATGACCAGAGCCAAAGGCAGTGGCTTAACCAACTGAGCCACCCAGGTGCCCTACCATTGTACCTCTTGATCTCAGGGTTTTGAGTTCGAGCCCCAGTTTGAGGGTAGAAATTATTTTTAAATTGGGTGATTTACTTTGTTTCACTTGAAAGAAAATAAGAGAAGAAGCAAAATGGGGCTAGTTAACAACCTTAGCCTGTATGGAATTTTTTCAGATGCTATAGGACAAAAATGGCTTCAATAAGCAGATGTTGAAGGGGAAAGGAGGGGAAATGATCTTTAGCAAGTAAGACAGGATCCATTCAAGATCATGCATATAGTGATGTAATTATTACAATAGAGAATTTCTCTCTTAAAGTGTACCAAGGCTTTCACCAGGAATTTCCTACAGAAATGGGATTTGTCTTAGTTGTTCCTGGAGCAGCTGTGCTTAACCTTTTCTGTACTACAACTCACTTGATGGGTGACATTTAAATATGTGACACTCATGCAGGCATGCCCAGATTTTAATGAATCAAAAACAAGTTTTGTGTGTGCAGAAATAAAACACTACAATTATTTGTAATGGCCAGAGCTATTAAATGTGACTCAGTAATGGAGAGGCAAGACTGACTATGATGCTTAATTCCTGGTACATTAGTGGTAATTCCACATCTTTTCCTCCCACTCAAGGAAGCATTATGGATTTTAGATGATTGAGAGTTATGTTATTTGGGGGAGTAAACTTGAATTCAGTCAAATGTTTTTTTTTTAATTAAAATATTTGCAAACTTGAGAACTTTAGCTCCCATTAGTTACACATTACGGTCATGCACCAGAATCCATGTGGCTGAGACTTGGAGCCTTGTGATTTGGGTTGTTGAGTGACAAGAGGGAAGGGGGAAGGGAAAAGACAAGTCACCCTGATAGGAAATGGAAATAAGTAGGCAAGAGAATAGGGAGTGAAATGGAAAAAAAGAATTGGAAGAATTTATGGAGTCTTAGAACACCAGTTCCTCTGACTTTCCCCAGTTTAGCAGATGTGGTTCAGAAACAGTGACGCAAACTGACTGTCCTTTATCCAGAAGCCTGGGTAGTGGTGAGAAGATGACCTGGATTGTCCTAGAATTTTTCCTGAGCACACTTTGTTAAGTCAGGAGACAAGATACACTTGACGGCCAGTCTAAGTAACTAAAATGCTTTCCCAAAACCCACTGGGGAAAAGTTATGTTTCACCATTTTAGTATGAAATAACTTCACTCATGTTTAGTGTTTGCATTTTTTTAAAGATTTTATTTATTTATTTGACAGAGAGAAACACAGCTAGAGAGGGAACACAAGCAAGGGGAGGGAGAGAGGGAGAAGCAGGCTTCCCACCTAGCAGGGAGCCCGATGTGGGGCTCGATCCCGGGTCTCTGGGATCATGACCTGAGCCGAAGGCAGTCGCTTAACCAACTGAGCCACCCAGGGGCCCCTAGAGATTGCATTTAAAAAAAAATCTCCTTTCAAAACAAGACACCAAATTTTAAAGGCTTTTGTATCACAACTTTTAAGCATAACATAATTTTTTTTTGAAAGAGAGAGAGAGAGAGAGAGAGAGAGAGAGAACACCCTCATGCAAAGGGGGATGAGAGGGGCAGAGGGAGAAGGGGAGAGAGGATCACAAACAAGCTCCACACCCAGTGTGGAACCCATCACTGGGCTCTAGGTAGGGCTTGATCTCATGACCCAGAGATCATGATCTGGGCTGAAATCAAGAGTCTGTCACTTAACCAGGTGAGTCCCCAGGTGCCCTTAAGCATAATGTGATATTTAAAAACTTGGTAGGAATTTTAATTTTAACGTCAGAACAGGTGTAGTGTCAGAATTCAGGAAGGAAACAATTGGCACATTCAAAGGTGAACTTTAATAAAGGGACTATTGACAGAAGTAGGATCAGGGTCAAGAGAAAAAATAAGGGATGCTTAGGCACTCTAGGATGAACAACACTGGGAAGCCACTGCTATCCCTCAGCCTGGAAGAGTCAGGGGAGGGGAACTGGACAGAGCTGCAGAGCTGCGGAGGGTGGTCACCTGACAGGAGCATGGTGAAGGAGAGGAGACAACCCCAGCTGGATCACAGCCAGGAAAGAGGGTGCACAGGGGTGGCAGAAGAGGTCTGATAGTGTTTCCCGTTGGCTAATCCCATCAGAAGCTAGAGGGAGAGGAATAGGAGTGATGCAGTCCATGAAAGCCAGTCTCCATGGGCATGGAACAGGCTGTAGAATATAGAGAACAGGTCCACAGGGGCAAATGGAGAGTAATCTGCATAGAGAGTTTCTTTCTCCCCACCTTCTGCCATTCCGCTGCCCGCTGGCCATCACTCTGTAAAGTCACTGACAGTGTAGATGGACAGGAAGAGTCAGTAAATGAATTATTTCTAGATTTTGTAATGCTCTCTGTTTTGATTTGGGGCAAATTCTTTTAACAAAGAAAGGAGTCACAGTCAAAATAAGGACAGTGGCAGTATGAAGGGGCAATCTGGGCAGTCTGGATCAAAATTTGGTGTCTTGTTCCTAAAGCACAAATACACCTGGAATATAGTTTTTAATAGAATTTCTTTCCTGCAGAAAAAAGGCAGTTGACAAATCGTTCTTAACTTTCTACTTTGCTTAATGGCATGAGGCCCCATAATCTGCAGTACCCAAAGAAAGACATGTCCTTATAGTTTGGACAGTTTGTTCATCAACTCTGAAGTGGCTTAAATGTAAAAAAAATTGTCTTTGCTTAGGGAAGTTCAAAATGTCAAAGAATACCTCAGCTTGAAATTAAAAAGCCCCAACAGATTTCGATTCAGTATAAAAAATAATTTTTTTTAATTCTGATGTCTAGGCAATCAGTACAAGAACCTCACTTTGATGTCTGATGCAAGAGTTTTACTTCTCCAAGACTCGTGGCTCTACTTGTTTCTTTTATGATGCCTGAAAAGCCAGGTAAAAGCAACTATACTGTTATTCTTACTGGGAAGTCCTAACTTTAATTTTGTTAAATTTATTACATCTCTAATGCAGTTTATTATTATAAAATTTATAAAAGCATGTTAAAACTTAAAGCTCTTGCTTGTAGGGGCACCTGGGTGGCTCAGTTGGTTGAGCGACTGCCTTCAGCTCAGGTCATGATCCCAGAGACCCGGGATCGAGCCCCACATCAGGCTCCCTGCTTGGTGGGAAGCCTGCTTCTCCCTCTCTCACTCCCCTTGCTTGTGTTCCCTCTCTGGCTGTGTTTCTCTCTGTCAAATAAATAAATAAATAATCTTTAAAAAAAAAAAACTTGCTGGTAAAAGTCATGGTCAAAAAAAAGTCCCCTGTTCAAAATTGGTTAGAAAATACTTGATTAAACAAATATAAATGGTTTTTGTTAGTATAGAATTTCTCATCTTCATCTTCCAATGCGAAGGATGAATTACATGAGGGGGTGGATAATGGGTTCAGCCATCCCAAACTTCTTTGACCATGGAACTCTTGTGCCACACATCATCTTGTAGTTTAAAGTTTCATGGAATAAATTTTTGAAGCATGGTCCTAACAACTGGTCTCCAAGCTCCTATTTCTCTTGTAACAATGTATTGATCCTGGTAAGGTGAGTGGTGAGATTTTAGGTTCTTAGGAATGTAGATGGTTGATGGAAGCCTCTTTAAGTGTAAAGTTGGGAGAACAAGGTTTATTTTTGATTTTACCAATCACTGGCTGAGTAACATTGAACAAACCGGCATGATATCTCTGAGACTCAATTTCCTCATCTCTAAGAGAGGAGTAATTATTTTTTCCTCACTCGGTCATTAAGAAACTTTCCAAAAACAGCTTTTATGCTAGTTTCATAAAATATTAAATATATACCTACCATACAATGCAACCATTCTACTCCCAAGTACTTATTCAATGTAAAGGAAGTCATGTGTCATATAGGAATGTTCATAGCAGCTTTATTTGTAATAGTCAAAAAGTGAAACAACTCAAAGTGTCCATGAACAGGCAAGTGGATAAAGAAATTGTGGTAAATTCATAAAATGAAATATAATCCAACAATGAAAAGGAGTAAACTAGTCACATATAACAACATGGGAAAATCTGAAAAAACTATGCCCTATGAAATAAGCAGACAAAAAGCATACATACTATACGATTACATTTATATGAAATTCTAGAAAGTAAAAATTAATCTATAGTGACAGAGAAAGGATCAATGATTGCCAGGGGATGCAGGGAGAGGGAATGGCAAGGATTAGCATGAAGGAAGACTTTTTTAAAAAGATTTAATTTATTTATTTGATAAAGAGAAACACAGCTAGAGAGGGAACACAAGCAGGGGGAGTGGGAGAGTGAGAAGCAGGCTTCCTGCCAAGCAGTGCACCCAATGTGGAGCTCCTTCCCAGGACCCCAAGATCATGACCTGAGCTGAAGGCAGATGCTTAATGACTGAGCCACCTAGGTGCCCCCAAAGAAGGATTTATTAGGACTCATGTATGAGTAAACTTTTGGGAATGACAGATATGTTTACTATATTTTTACTGCAACATAGAATTCTAAGTTGAGAATTTTTTTTCCTTTCAGTACTTTAAAAATATTTCTCCACTGCCTTTCTTGCTCACCTTATTTCCAGTGAGAAAATTGCATGGACTGAGGGTATAAGTAAGATACATCTTTTTCCTCAGCACATAACATGCCCTTCCCCCTGCCAGACTCTGACTGTTTTAAAAAATTTCCCCTTTATCACTGGTTTTGGGAAATTTGACAATATCCTGTGGTATAGTTTTTTTCTTGTACTTGAAGTTCATTCAACTTTTTAGAACTATGGTTTATAGTTTTCATCAAATTTGGAAAAGTTTCAGCCATGATTTCTTCGAATATTTCTTCTTTCCCACACCTTTCTCTTCTTTCCTCCACAGACTCCAATTATACCTACATTAGGCCACTTGAAATTGTGCACAGCTCACTGACCTTTATTTTTTTAAAATTCCTGCGCTGGGCTCTGTGCTCCTTGGGGAGTCTGCTTGAGATTCCCTCCCTCTCCCTATGCCCCTCTCCCTGCTCGTGTGCATTCTCTCTATTTCTCTATTTTTTAAAAAGGATTTAAAGTCACTTGAAATAACTTTTGTTTCAATTGTTATGGCAGCTAAATAATATATATTTGATAAATTTAGTTCAATTTGTTTTTTGTTTTTATTGATTACTGTTTTTAAAATTTACTTTTACATTTAAATTATATAAAATATTAAGTGGTTCCAAAGCAATATTATAAATGTGTGCTGATAAATATTTAATAACTGGATCCCTGGAATAAAAGCCCTGATTTTGCTAATTTCTATGGCATGAATGTTAACTACCAAGACTGATTTCAAGTTACCAATGTTAGATCACTAAATACAGAGTTTGGGAGGTATGTAGTAGCACAACCTATATTTCTACCATACAGATACAATAATCGCTGTAGTATAAGTAATAGTAAAATGCAGTAAAATAATTAGATATTGATGAGTTGTTAGTGTTTATTTTTTTATTTTAATACAAATTATATAATATTAAGCTCATATAATTTAACTTTTAATGATGGCTCTTTGATAGAATTCTTGCAAACTTAATAATTAGCTCTTTCTAGTTGGTGTGACCTAGCTGTAGCCCACCTCTGGTCCAAAGTCTAAGCCACATAACATGGAGTGCCTGGGTGGCTGAATTGGTTGGGTGTCTGCCTTTGGCTCAGGTCATGATCCCAGGGTCTTGGGATTGAGCCCTGCATTGGGAAGGGAGCTACTCTCTCTGCCCCTCCCCCTGCTCATGCTTTTTTTCTCTCTCTCTCTATCAAATAAATAAAATCTTTTTAATAAGAAAAAAATCCCACATAACAAAGGATTCAGAAAAGTTTTGCCTTCATACCTATTCTTTCTACCCAGTTTCCTCCTTTGCTGTATGGGTAACCATTTTTATTAGATTTTTGTCTCATCCTTTCATTGTTTATGTCTGAAAATAAAAGTAGATGATTACATATTTTCTTTTTTTTAATTATTATTACATATTTTCTTACACAAAAAGTAGCACACACTAGACACTGTTCTGCTCCATGTTTAGCTTAGAATTTTTATTCCTGCTAAACTGCAACTCCCCTAGGACAGGTAAAATGATGACACTTAAACTATTACCAACATCACACTCTGGTAGAAATTAGTTTTCTTGAGACATGAGAGGTGTCTGAGTAGGGTTGGAAGGTTACATTGAAAGTATGGGTGAAACCAGGAATCTGAGCATTTCCTACACAAACTTCACAAATTCACTCAGGATCAAGGCAGAGAAAAGCCAGGCTTTGGCAAACACTGAGGTGGAGAGTTTGTGTGGAGGAATGCTCAAGTGCTGGCTGAGCTTCTGCCATATAAATCCAGCTGTTTTTGTTGAAGTCATCCTCCCTCCTTGTTATAAAAATTGTGGCCTTCAGAGGGAGTAATTGGTGTTTCAGTGTTTTAGTTGGACTTTTCAGGTGAGTTAAATGTAGTACAGTTGTGCTTGCCATCCCTATAATAATCATTTTCACAGTATTTGTACATGTGTACTATATGAGACTGAAATCTTTCATCAATATTCTGTTTCTGATAACTTTTCACTGAGAGGAAATGACTGAGATGTTGGAAATCACATCATAATCATATGATGCTTCCAAAGTCATGAGATTTAATACCTCCTTATTTTCTACAATGGTAGAAAATCCCATCTTGCATTAATCTTAAGAGATGATATCATTAGTAATTATTAGCACTTTCCAACACAATCATATTTGTACAATGATAGGCCAGAGAGATTAAAAGGCTTTTGGCATGATTTGTTGGCCATTGTTGTTAACCAGAATGGGTTTTTTTATTCTGTGAAACCTCTCATTATTTTTGGCTATTATAATGCTCTCTAAATTCTAGGGGAAGGTATGCAGTGGTGTTTATGGAAAGAACAAATGTGATCAACTGGTAAAGTTAGACCGATGCTGGGTTTTCAATGAATGTTTCCATTAGCCAAGCTGAGGTTAAAATTAGTGATCCCAGAACACATAAAGCCTTTATGTGAAATTAACATAGAAGAAATGAATTTAAGACATTGTCTTTCAGTGTTGGGCCAGAAAAACTTTCTATCCTATAGAGAGAAGTAGATGCAGAAAAAGAGGCTGGAAGATGATTAGGGAACCCTTATGTCCTCACATAGCATGTTGGCCTCTCTAATGGATGAGCAGCTACCTGAGATTGAAGCTAGAGAAGAAAGAGGAAAGGGATGCCTGGGTGGCTCAGTCAATTAAGCATCTGCCTTTGGTTCAGGTCATAATCCCAGGGTCCTGGGGTCGAGTCCCACATTGGACTCCTTGCTCATTGAGGATCCTGCTTCTTCCTCTGCCTGCTGCTACCCCGGCTTGTGCTCTCTCTCCATCTCTCTCTCTGACAAATAAGTTTAAAAAATCTTCTAAAAAAAAAAAAGAAAAAGAAAATAGAAAAAGAGGGTAGAAAGGAATTTATATGCTTCCAATGAATGATACTTAATGAACCTGCATTTGTAGGACCTCAAGACTTTTGGCCCCCTGTGATTGATTATTGCTGCTCTAGTCTAACTGGTTGGTCATTAAAATTTGCTCCCTATTTTCCTTACATTACTAACATTTGAAGTAACAGGCCCAATCCCCAATTTGTCTCTCTTGCAGCTACTGTTTTTCCACAATATGCTTGTTCTGAGTTAGTCCAATGATTCAAATGTAACTGATTGTAGTTATAATCTAGCACTAAAATACCAAAGACATAGTGTTTGTGCCATAGAGTGGAATAAATAGCTACCATACTCCTTACACTAACCATCCTCTCTAAGGTGTATTAGACACACCAGGTAAGAGCAGAGATTCTATATTAGAGATCCATAACATCTGAAAGGGATAACCGAAGAATTTAGCATACTGACATTGAAGGCAGTGTGGCAGACATTTGAGAATGAATGTAATTCACATTAAAGAATCGATATACATTCTAGCCTAAGACATTATTTCCAGTCCTGTCTTGTCTACTTACGCAGTAGACAAATTGCTTTGGGGATGATCATCTCTGTGTGTTTCACAGAGCTCTGGTGACAATCAAAGGAAATGTTACCATAAAAGAGAAACTCTTTAAACTATGAAATATTAGACTATAGAAAGGATATCATAAGCTTCATAATCAGAATTTGAAGTAAGGACCATACTTGCAGTGAAAGGATGAATCAGGAAAAACATACCCACTGTGTCAAGGAGACAATAAGGATGCCTCTCTGTCTTGGTCTGGGCTCTGGGGAAGGAAGTTTCTCTTGATAATTTGAACCATAGGTCTGTCATTACATTTGTTCCAAGAACACCCAAGCTGAGAAATAAACATAAACCCAAGAAGAGGTGGTAATTCCCCTCTGGCAGCTAACAGAAACAAATGCAAAACCCACTTGTTCTGGAAGATTAGGTTCTTATCCAGGCCTCTCAGTCAGGATTTCCTCCAAGCATTCTGTATTTGAAGATAGCTCTAATGTTCCACATAAATCTTATACTATCAAGTTTAAATAGCCCCAACTCTTTCAACTAACTTTCATATAATAATTTCCAGAAACATCCCCATCTGTTCTCTTCTGTGTTCTCTCTAATGTGTCAGTGTTCCATTTAAAATGTGCCCCCTTGGGCGCCCAGGTGGCTCAGTGGGTTAAAGCCTCTGCCTCCCGCTCAGGTCATGATCTCAAGGTCCTGGGATCAAGGCCTGCATCGGGCTCTCTGCTTGGCAGGGAGCCTGCTTCCTCCTCTCTCTCTGCCTGCCTCTCTGCCTACTTGTGATCTCTCTGTCAAATAAATAAATAAAATCTTTTTTTAAAAAAATCCCATTAAAATGTGACCCCTTCCTCCAGTTCAATACTCCAGAAGGCAACACTCCAGAAATTCTAACGCATGTGAGATAAAATGGGAGCATTATGAAAATATAGTAAGAAGATAATATAGCATTATGTCAATATAATATTTATTTAAAATAATGACACTGGGACGCCTGGGTGGCTCAGTTAGTTAAACGACTGCCTTCGGCTCAGGTCATGATCCCGGAGACCCTGGATCGAGCCCCACATTGGGCTCCTTGCTCGGCGGGAAGCCTGCTTCTCCCTCTCTCAATCCCCCTGCTATGTTCTCTCTCTCACTGTGTTTCTATCAAATAGATAAATAAAGTCTTTAAAAAAATAAAATAATGACACTGTGATAAAACTTCTATTTTGGGAACATCCAGATATATAAAACAGTTAATAACAAACATGAATAACTAGTCAATAGTAATACAGTAATAGTGGGGGATGTTAACACTTCACTAACATCAATGGATGGGTCATCCAAACAGAAAGTCAACAAATCAACATGGAAACAGTGGCTTTGAGTGATGCACTGGACCAGATGGATCCAAAAGATATGTTCAGAATATTCCATGCTAAAACAGCAGAATATACATCTTTTCAAGGGCACATGGAACATTCTCCAGAAGAGATCACATATTAGGCCACACAACAAGTCTCAACAAGTTAACAAATATTGAAGTCATACCATGTACCTTTTCTTATCACACTGCTATGAAACTAGAAATCACCCACAAGAAGCAATCGGAAATGTCAATCAACAGATGAATGGATAAAGAAGATGTGGTATATATATATGAATATTATGCAGCCATCAAAAAAATCTTGCCATCTGCAACAATGTGGATGGAACTAGAGGATATTATGCTAAGTGAAATAAGTCAATCAGAGAAAGACAATTGTCATATGCTGTCTCTGATATGAGGAACTTGAGAGGCAGGGCTGGGGGTTGTGGGGGAAGGGAGGGAAAAAATGAAACAAGATGGGACTGGGGAGGGAGACAAACCGTAAGAGACTCTTAATCTCAGGAAACAAACTGAAGGTTGCTGGGGGTGGGTGGTAGGGATGGGGTGGCTAGGTTATGGACACTGGGGAGGGTATGTGCTATGGTGAGTGCTGTGAATTGTGTAAGACTGATGATTCACAGACCTGTACCCCTGAAGCAAATAATACATTATATGTTAAAAAAAAAAAAGGAAATCTAGAAAGACCTCAAATAACTGGAGTTTAAATAACATGCTATTAAATAATGAATGAGTAAACCAAAAAATCATAGAAAAAAATCAAAAAGTACATGGAAAGAAACAAAAATGGAAACACAAAGGTCCAAAACCTTTGAGATACAGCCAAAGTAGTTTGAAGAAGGAAGTTTATAACAATACCTCAAGGGGCGCCTGGGTGGCTCAGTGGATTAAAGCTCAGGTCATGATCTCAGGGTCTTAGGATCAAGCTCAGCAGGGAGCCTGCTTCTTCCTCTCTCTTTCTCTGCCTGCCTCTGCCTACTTGTGATCTCTCTCTCTGTCAAATAAATAAATAAAATCTTAAAAAAAAAAAAACTTCAAGAAGTAAGAAAAGTTGCCAAAAAAAACCCCAACCTAACCTCATACATAAGGAGCTACAAAAAGAACAAGCAAAACCTAAAACCAATAGAAGTAAGGAGATAATAAACATTAGAGCACCAAATAAATGGTATAAAAACTAGCAAAACAATAGAAAAGATCAATGAAACCAGGAGCTGATTCTTTGAAAAGATCAATGAAATTGATTAACCACTAGCCAGACTTATTAAAAAAAACGAGGGAGATGGGCTAGGATTCAAACAAAGAAAATCACAAATGAAAGAAGAGAAATAAGAAACACAGAAACAGGGTGCCTGGGTGGCTCAGTGGGTTAAAGCCTCTGCCTTGGGCTCAGGTCATTGGGCTCTCTGCTCAGCAGGGAGCCTGCTTCCCCCTCTCTTTCTGCCTGCCTCTCTGCCTACTTGTGATCTCTCTCTCTGTCAAATAAATAAATAAATTTTTTTTTATTGTTACTTAAATTTTTTTTCCAGTGTTCCAAGATTCATTCCCCATTACCCACACCCAGTGCTCCACACAATAGGTGCCCCCAGTACCCACCCCAGGCTCTCCCATCCCTCTACCCCACTCCCTCCAAGTCCCTCAGTTTGTTTCTGTGTCCAAAATCTCTGTTGTTTCGTTTCTCTCCCTGGATTACCCTACTTCCCATTTACTTTCCTTCTCCCACTGTCCTCCAGATTACCCCTCATGCACCGCAAGTAAGTGAAACCATGTGATACTTAAAAAAGAAACAGAAACAAAAACACTTGTAGGAGAATATAATTAAAAACTACATGCCAACAAATTGAACAGCCTAGAAGAAATGGACAAATTCCTAGAAATGTAGAACCTACCAAAACTGAAGCAGGAAGAAAGAGTAAATTTGAACAGATGGATTACTAGCAAAAAGACTGAATCAGTTATCAAAAAACTCCCAACAAACCAAAGTCCAGGACCAGACAGCTTCACAGGCAAATTGTACCAAACATTTAAAAAAGAGTCAATACCTATTCTTCTCAAATTATCTCAAAAAATAGGAAAACTTCCAAATTCATTCTATGAGG
Organism: Spilogale gracilis; assembly: GCA_004023965.1. NCBI lineage: Eukaryota > Metazoa > Chordata > Mammalia > Carnivora > Mephitidae > Spilogale > Spilogale gracilis. The sequence continues at coordinate 38,364 of PITA01015995.1, forward strand.
CCAGTATCACCCTGATACCAAACCAGATAAAGACACCACATAAAAAAAGAGAATTACAGGCCAATTTCTCTGGTGAACATAGACACAAAAAATCCTCCACAAAATATTAGCAAGCCAAAATCAACAATACAATAAAAAATCCTTAACAACAATCAAGTGGGATTGAAAAACCTGGGATGCAAAAGTGGTTCAGTATTTACAAATCAATCAACATGATGCATCACATCATTAAGAGAAAGGATAAAATATCATCTCAGCAGATGCAGAAAAAGCATTTGACAAAGTACATCTATTCACAATAAAAGCCTTCAATAAAGTAGGCTTAGGGGGAACATGTTTCAACATAATAAAGGCCATCTATGAAAAACCCACAGCTAACATGATACTAATTGGGGAAGAAAAACTGAGAGTTTTCCCTTAAGGGCAGGAACAAGACAAGGATGTACATTCTCATCACTTTTATTCAAAATGGTACCAGAAGCCTTAGCCATAGAAATCAGACAACAAAAAGAAATGAAAGGCTTCCAAATTGGTAAGGAAGAAAAACTTTTACTCTTTGCAGATGACATATTATATATAGAAAACCCAAAGAGTCCACCAAAAAACTACTATAACTGATAAATGAATTCAGTAAGGTCACGGATACACAATTAAGGTGCAGAAATCTATTGCATTTCTATACACTAATAATAAGGAATCAGAAAATAAATTAAGAAAACAGTCCCATTTACAATTGCATCAAAAATAGTAAGATAACTCAAAATCAACTTAACTAATGAGGTGAAAGACCTGTACTCTGAAAACTACAAAACATTGATGAAAAAAATTGAAGACAAGGTGGAGCATATGGCTGGCTCAGTCAGGAGAGCGTGCAATTCTTGATCTTAGGGTTGTAAGTTTGAGCCCCATGTTGGGTGTAGAGGTTACTTAAAAATAAATTCTTAAAAAATACTTCATTAAAGGGACACCTAGGTGGCTTAGTTGGTTAAGCATCTGCCTTTGGCTCAGGTCATGATCCTGGGGTCCTGGGATCGAGTCCCACATCAGGCTCCTTGTTCAGCAGGGAGTCTGTTTCTTCCTCTGCATGCTGCTCCTCCTGCTTGTGCTCTCTCTCTCTCTCTCTCTTTCACAAATAAATAAAATCTTTTAAAAAATAGTTTATTTTTTAAAAATTGAGGATAACAAATAAATGGAAGGACATTCCATGCTCATGGATTGGAGGAAAAGTATTATTAAAATGTTTATACTACCGAAAGCAATCTACTGATTTAATGCAATCCCTTTCAAAATACCAATGGTATTTTCCACAGAACTAGAACAAACAATCCTAAAATTTACGTGGAACCACAAGAGACCCTAAGTAGCCAAAGCAATCTTGAAAAAGAAGCAAAGCTGGAGGGATCACATTCCAGACCTCAAAATATAATACAGAGTTATAGTAATCAAAACAGTATTGTACCGACATAAAAATATATGTGTAGATTGGGCGCCTGGGTGGCTCAGTGGGTTAAACCCTCTGCCTTCGGCTCAGGTCATGATCTCAGGGTCCTGGGATCCAGGCCCATGTTGGGCTCTCTGCTTGGCAGGGAGCCTGCTTCCTCCTCTCTCTCTGCCTGCTTCTCTGCCTACTTGTGATCTCTCTCTCTCTGTTGAATAAATAAATAAAATCTTTAAAAAATAGGGGCGCCTGAGTGGCTCAGTTGGTTAAAGCAACTGCTTTCAGCTCAGGTCATGATCCTGGAGACCCGGGATCGAGCCCCACATCGGACTCCCTGCTGGGCGGGAAGCCTGCTTCTCCCTCTCTCACTCCCCCTGTTTGTGTTCCCTCTCTGGCTGTGTTTCTCTCTGTCAAATAAATAAAATCTTTAAAAAAAAATATATATATATATATATGTGTGTGTGTGATATATATATGTGATACATATATATATATACATGCAGATTAATGGAACAGAATAGAAAACCCAGAAATAAACCCACAATTATATAATTATATGGTCAATTAATCTTGGACAAAGCAGGAAGAATGGGAAAAAGACAGTCTGTTCACAAATGGTGCCAGGAAAACTGGTCAGCTACATGCCAAAGAACGAAACTGGACCACTTCCTTATACCATACACCAAGTTAACTAAAGATGGATTAAAGACTTAAATGTGAGACCTGAAACCATAAAAACGCCTGGAGAGAGCACAGGCAGTAACTTCTCCAATATTGACCATAGCAACTGCTTTCTATATATGTCTCTTGAGACCAAGGAAAGAAAAGTTTAAACTATTGGGACTATATCAAAATAAGCTTCTGCATAGTGAAGGAAATAATCAACAAAACTATATTTGCAAATGACCTATCCAATAAAGGGCAGTATCCATAATATATGAAAAATTTATACAGCTCAGTGGGTTAAGCCTCTGCTTTCAGCTCAGGTCATGATCTCAGGGTCCTGGGATCGAGGCCTGCATTGGGCTGTCTGCTCAGCAGGGAGCCTGCTTCCTCCTCTCTCTCTCTCCACCTGCTTCTCTGCCTACTTGTGATCTCTCTGTCAAATAAATAAAATCTTAAAAAAAAAAAAGAATTTATACAGCTCAACAACCACAAGCAAATAATCCAATTAAAAATGGGCAGAAGCCATGAACAGGTATTTCTCCAAAGAAGACATCCAGATGGCTAATAGACACATGAAAAGATGTTCATCATCACTTACCATCATAGAAATGCAAATCAAAACTCCAATGAGATCTTGCCTCACACCTGTCAGAATGGCTAAAATCAAAAACACAAGAAACAATAGGTGTTGGTAAGGATGTGGAGATAAATAACCCTCTTCCACTGTTGATGGGAATCCCAACTGGTGCAGCCACTCTCGAAAACAGTACAGAGCTGCCTCAAAAAGCTAAAAATAGAACTATCCTTCAATCCAACAATCACACTATGGGGTATTTACTTCCCAAATGCAAAAATAGTAATTCAAAGGGATACTCGCTCCCTGTTGTTTATAGCAGGATTATTTACAATAGCCAGGGTATGGAAGCAGCCTGCGCGTTCTTTGATAGATGAATAAAGATGTTGTATCTATATACACGATAGAATATTATTCAGCATTATAAAAAGAATGAAATCTTGCCATTTGCAACAACATCGATGGAGCAAGAGTGTATATAATGCTAAGCGAAATAAGTCAGAGAAAGACGAATACCATATGATTTCACCATATGTGGAATTTAAGAAACAAAACAAATGAGTAAAGGGGAAAAAAATAAAAGAGAAACCAGGAAACAGACTCTTAACCATAGAGAACAAACTGATGGTTACCAGAGGGGCTGTGATAGGGAGAGTGTGTGAAATAGGCAATGGGGATTAAGGATGGCCCTTGTTGTAATGATGTTGATGTGTGGAATTGTTGAATCACTAAACTGCACACCTGAAACTAATATAACACTGTATGTTAATTACACTGGTATAAAAAATTTTTAAATTTGAAAAGTGTGCCCAGTTGGCTTAATTGGAAGACAGTGGGCCTCTTTATATCCAGGCTATGAGTTCAAGCCCCATGCTGGGTGTAGAGATAAAAATAAACTTAAAAAATTTAAAATAAAATATTTTATTATAATAGCAACTACTATTAATTGTGTTTTACATGCGAAACACTCTATGCTTTACATGTATTATCTTTTTTAATCCTCACATAACCATAGAATAGGTTCTATTATTACCCCCATTTTACAGATGAGAAGAAATCTTTGTAACTTGCCCAAGATTACAGTTCTAGTAACTGGCCTCAGAGAGGGTAATATGTATATAACCAAACCCAGGATTTAAACCCAGACCTATCTGTCTTTAATACCCTTGTTTTAAACCACTAATACTCCACCTTTTTTAATATAAGTTCTGGTAGAACATCTGAAAATGTAAATGCCATTTTCAGTAAGAGTCACCTTCTTTTTTGAGGGGGGAAGGAGAGAAGAAGAGAGAGAATCTGAAGCAGGCTCCTAGCCGAGTGTGGAATCCAGTGTGGGTCTCAGTCTCACCACCCTGAGATCATGACCTGAGTGGAAAACAAGAGTTGGACACTTAACCAACTGAGCCACCCAGGTGCCCCCGTAACAGTCATATTTTTTATCAAGCGTGTGGTTTTTTTTTTTAATTTAATTTATTTATTTGACAGAGAACAAGCACACACACAAGCAGGGTAAACAACAGGCAGAGGGAGAGGGAGAAGCAGGCTCCCCACTGACTAGAGAACCTGATGTGGGACTTGATTCTAGGACCCTGCTCATGACCTGAGCCAACTGAGCCACCCAGGTGCCCCTGTGATTTCAGTGAGCTAAAATTCTTAGGATTTTAAATTTCTTTAAAATTTAAAAACAGGTACCTTTCCTGAAGATGTTTTCATATGACAGGGTCACAAGAAGAGGAAGACAGGGAGAAAGGGAGCAAAGACAAAGAGTGGTTGGGGACGCTAGTGTTTATTTCCCAAGCTTGTGTTATGAGAAGCCGTTGTGGTCACAGCCAGGAACTCTGCTGGGTCTTAAAAGATTTTGATGCTTTTTATTTCTTATATTTCTTGAATGTGATAGTAGTATTGAAATCCTGAAAGCCAACAGACAGCTTTCATTGAAATCACCTTTGTTTTTTGAAAGGAGCAATGGCTCCGCAACAGCCTTTACCTTTGAGAAGCCTGCCCTCTGCTGGATTAGAGAAATATTACATGCTATATTTTCAAAGCTCTCTAAAATTGAATCTAATTTTTGAAGATTCCTAAACAGCTGTTCAGAGTTTTGGGCGGGGAAATGAAACACAGCTCTTTGAGATGATTTCCAGAGGCTTCTGGATTTTATGTATAAATTTTGAGGTGGAGTTTATGATTTGAAAATATTTATATCTTCCCTCAAACCTCAAAATAAATGGTCTAAGAATCCAAAGAGATAGTTAACAACAATAGTGGTTAATATTATATTCATGATTTTATATGCCAGAATTGTGCAAGGTCCTCTATGAACATTGCCTTTTGCAACACTCACCAACACTCTAAGAGACAGGTTCTATTCATTATCACCCACATTCGCAGTTTTCAGAAAGGCTCAGGGAAGTTGAGAACTCCTCCACCCCCACACTTACCCACCCAGCCACAGGCTGAGAGCCTCTGAAGCTCTTCTTGAACTACTTTACCCCATCAGCTGGTCACAGTTGATTGGACCAGAAATAGCCAACGAGGCTTGGTTACCCGGATTACTTCTGGGAATTCGGAATTGGACTCAAAGAGAGCCCTCAGTGGAGGCTGTTCAGCTGAATGGAGGTCATACCAACTCAGGAATTCCCCGTGAAAAAGGATCTCCATGTACATGGAGAAACAAAAGAAGAGTGTCAGAAGAAAGGAAAAAGAATAAAGGGGTTGCAGAGAGAGAAACAGAGGACACCATTCTGTTCTTGGTCCTAGTCCCTCATGAGGCTCTTTACTAGTTTCATTGATTTGGCTTGCTGATATATGTCTTAGTTTTTATTTTACAAATGTGTATATAACCAAACCATGTGAGCAGTAATATGTGAAAATAAACCAAATCTAATGTTGTAATGAGATAAAGTCTGATATGGCACATTGAATGATGTGCTTAATTTTTATTGTACTTCATGGCAATTAGGCTCAAATGGGGAGCAATGAATGGAAATGACTGTAATTATTGTCATGTTAACAAAGTAAAACCAAGCAATTCCAGAGTCTGCTGTGGGGAGGAAAATCTAGGGACAGCAGCTGTTCTCTAGCTCCTCTCAAGGACCCTGGAATTAAAAACCAGGAAGTCAGGGATACCTGGGTGGCTCGGTTGGTTGAATGTGTGACTTTGGTTCGGGTCGGGTCATGATCTTAGGGGTCCTGGGAGCAAGCCCTGCCTCAAGCTCCCTACTCTCCCCGGCACCCCAGTGGGGAGTCTGCTTGTCCCTCTGCCCTGTGTCTGCTCATGCTCTGTCTCTCACTCTTTCTCAAATAAATGCATTAATAAAATAAATAAAATAAAAACCAGGAGGTCAAGTCTTAGGAAGAAGCTGTCAGCCCACTTTCCAAAGGTCTACATCTATCATTGACTCAGAGCATCATCAATGCAGTCCAGTCTAGCTCACCTGAGTTCTGTAATGGGGATGGGGTTAAAATCCTCATGGCGATGGAAAGTATGAAACTGTCTGATTTTGCTCTCTGTGCAGATAGATGTCTTCTTCGGGTACTTGGGGCGGGCAGTGCGACCCATGATTGAGATAGGATTGGATTTTGGTTGTCGAGATTGCTGGAGCCCAACCAAATATCATCCTCTCAGACGCTTTTCCACAAAGGTAAGACTAACAAAGAACACTCAGAACAGTTACAAAAGTCAGAATCCTAGAGCCCTGGAACTAGCTTGGTTTAAAGCAGTTGGTACTAAGAAGAAAAAAAAATACAATGACTTGAAAGCATTTCATTTTCCTCCTTCCACGCATGGCTAAACCCCAGTCTGAACTTTGCCAATTAGAGGCACATTTGTATTAATAAGTAAATATGTCTCTGATGGTTTTTAGATGTATTATTTTCTTGAAAGTGTTTTTTGGTTTTTGGTTTTTTTCATAATTAGCTATGGTCCTGGCATAGGAGCAATGGGTATATTATGGAAAGGACCAAAAAAGGATTTTCAGTATATATTATTGAGTAACTACCATGTGACAGGTATGGTCTAGGCTCTAGAGAAAAGGTCACAAAGTCCAGTCTGTACTCCAGAAGCTTCCTGGGTCAAGCAGTCACCGCTAACCAACGGGATGACTTGGGGGAGCGGGAAAAGGGGCTCTTCCATCTTGGAACATTTTGATAACATCTGTACACTTTATACAACTAAAGTTAGGTTAAAATAAATACAAAGAAGAGTCTAGGAGAGAATGGATGGTGGTGGGAGTGGGAAGAAAATTGCAGGAAAGGGGAAGATTGTTATCTGGGAGCTGATGACGGCATACATATGCATCTGAGGGTTGTTTTTAAACACTGTCTGAATCATTTCTCCACCTTCTGCCTCCCCACTTTCCACCCCCTAACTCATCCCTCTTCCTTAGTCGCCCAGATTGCCATTCAGCCCTCGAAAGGATGCAATTTGTATAGAAGCCCTACAAGCTGCTGAGACACAATGGTGCCTTTCATCTGCTCACACTGCTGGGCAATGGGTGCAAGTTCCACATACAGATGGGCAAACTGAGGTGCAGAGAGGTGGCCTGACTTCTCCGTACAACAGCATTTGTCAAAGACAACGCCAGCAGGCAAACTCACATGTAAAAATTATAACTACGACATTGCCTTTTAAAAAGTAAAAGAGAGAGAGAAGTGTGAAATATAAAAATAGAAGTCTTCCCTTGTCTACACTTCCAAATTGCTTGAGGTCTACCCCATAGACTTTTTGTCTTATATGCACAAAGGTATCTTTACACAATGACCTATCACTGTACGTGTGAACATGTGTAATTTTCATATAAATGGGCATCCTAAGTCTGTTGTTCTATAACTCACCTCTGTTACCTAACACTATCATGGATACCCCTCCTTGTCAGAATCTATCCATTTACTTCATTTTTGCCTCAAAGATGGATATTCGAGCTAAAGATTGTATCTTATTGAAGCATTTCCATATTGATGAGGATGCCTCTGTTTTATTTTGAAATTCAAAATTTGTGTTTTCTCGTTAAAGTATTATCTGCATGTAAGTTTTCAAACATAAGCCCCGCAGAGGAATTCTGAAATGGAAAGACTCTTTTTTCCCCAACCCTCCATTCCAATCCCCAGGTCCCAGAGTCTGTTATTGCTTTTGTGTTTGTTTTTCTGGTACTTAATGTTATAACCCAATTAAATACAGATACTTACAGTTCTTGATTTTTCTGGTTGAGAGCATGCTGTTGTCTGGCCTCGGAGATATTTTTGCTCTCTCTGCCTCTCTATTTAAATTGTTGGCTATATTCTATTTTTAAGCTCTTCAATTTAATTACCTTGATACATTTTTTCAAAATATGCCTTTTGTGCTTTATTAGAGATTTTAAAAACCTAAAGCCCAACTGAATAAAAACAGAAAGCATTCTGATTATGTAAATATTACATACTTTAGTGCCAAGAAGTAAGATAGGACTCACAAAAAGGAGGTATTGTCCTCTGTGACTGAAGCATGCTGGCAGCTCAGAGGAGGGGATTATCTTTGCATTTCTTTTCAGTTTCCTTCTAGGCCACACTGGGCTCCCACAGTTCTTTGTAGATTATGTCCAAACTAATGGATCCCAGCCAAAGGGCTCCATGTTCTGCAAATCCTAGAAGAAGCATGAAGGTCTAGGGTGTCTGGGGAAGGCAGAAGTTCCATTGTGTCCCTAATGAGAGGACATGGAAGTTCTAAGTGGGTCTGTGAACTGCGGGCAACCATGAACTGCAGGGGGAGGATAAGGTCTAGATGCAAAACAGGAATTCTCTCTAGAAGCCACCTGTGCGGGTCTGAGGCTTCCTTGTTCCCAAGCCACACGGTTATATAGCTTGCCCATTTCCCGGCCCTAAACACCCGGATACTGTTTTTTTTGTTTGTTTGTTTGTTTGTTTGTTTTAAGATTTTATTTATTTATTTGACAGAGAGAAACACAGCCAGAGAGGGAACACGAGCAGGGCGAGTGAGAGAGGGAGAAGCAGGCTTCCTGCTGAGCAGGGAGCCTGATGTGGGACTCCATCCTGGGTCTCCGGGATCATAACCTGAGCCGAAGGCAGTCGCTTAACCAACTGAGCCACCCAGGTACATCCCCCCCCGCCCCATACCGTTTTGGTGAGGATCAGGGGAAGGGAGAATAAATACAATGTAATAGGGTTGTTTGAACAAGAAGACTCTAACATACTGAATATTGTCTACTTTAGTTATTTCTACCCTACATCCAATGTGAAAGAGATTCACAAGGAACAGTTCATGAGACAGTGACTGACTAGCTCTTCATTAAACCCATCTCTTTTCTTCATGAACTATCTTTCCCAATTTCCTTGCCATTGGGTGAGTTCTGGTCTCAAAAATGTGGGTGGAGGCAATATACCCCATTTCCAGGATTGGTTCAGAAAGATCTCTCCTGCCCTATTCTTTATACTGTTTTTCTTTTCCACAATGATCCTGGAAAGAGTGTAATGAAAATGATAGAGCCACATACAGGAGGCATCTCCGAGGCCTTAGAGATTTAAGAGAACTGCCTGCCAGCTGGAAACTGAGGTTGTGTTTCAGTTTTCTGTGGCTGCATAGAAAACCACTCCCAAATTTAGTGGATTAAAACAACAGTTCATTATAATGTATCAGTTTTGTGGATGGACTGAGCTCAGTTAGTAGTTTCATTTGGGGTATCTCCTATTGTTGATATCAGATGGTGGCTTTCTTGTAATTGGAACTCAGTCACAGTTATAGAGCCTTTTCTAGTCCCTAGGAAGTATCTTAAGAATTCGACTTCCCGGGGTGCCTGGGTGGCTCAGTTGGTTGAGCAAATGCCTTCGGCTCAGGTCATGATCCCGAAGACCTGGGATTGAGTCCCACATCAGGCTCCCTGCTCGGCAGGAAACCTGCTTCTCCCTCTCTCACTCTCCCTGCTAGTGTTCCCCCTCTGGCTGTGTTTCTCT
>PITA01015996.1:0-48087 GCA_004023965.1 Spilogale gracilis
GCCTGAAGTCAGGTAATGAGATGCCCCCAGCTTTGCTTTTCTTCTTCAGCAATTCCTTAGCAATTCGGGGTCTTTTTTGGTTCCATATAAATTTTAGGATTGTTTGTTCTAACGTTTTGAAGAATGTTGGTGGAATTTTGATCGGAATGGCATTGAAAGTGTAGATTGCTCTGGGCAGTATAGACATTTTGACAATGTTAATTCTTCCGATCCATGAACATGGAATGCTCTTCCATCTTTTTGTGTCTTCTTTAGGGACCTTTCAATAAAGAACTCTGAGGCAGTGCCAAGATTATAGTTCTGGAGAAAAATATTAACTATTTTAATATGTTTTTAGATCCTGGTGTTAGTTTTGGTACCTGTGAATTAGTAAAAACCTATTTCTGCCTGTTTGTGTGTTAGTGTTTTGTGAATCCTAACGTTCTCATGAACCACAGAAAATAAGATGCTCAAACCTTCTACCTTCTCTGGGGTACGTTACCCAAGGTGGTCAAAGTCAGTGAGCATTGTGATAGGGACACTAGTTATACAATAGTATAAATCTCATACTGGCCCAAAGTCTTGACTTTGTTCCATTGTAAACCTCTAAGAATGGGACAAAATTCCTCCCCCAACATTCGTTAAATGTCCAGTGGTCCTTTGGGGCTTACACGTATCCTGAGAGGTATGAGAAGACAACAACTATAGTAATCAGGTGGGTACTAGGTGATACCGGGTGAACTGGTATTCCTCCCTCTTACTGCACAGTGAAAGATATGACTTCTGTGGAAAAGAACTGGACTTCTCACTTTGAAGCAGGTGATGTGATAAAGTGGCTGATAGCCAGAGTGTGAGGTTGAGAAATAATAGTTACTAGTCAGGTTCACTGAAGAAGACCTCTACCGATTTAAATCCTGAGAACTCAAATAGTCACTTAAAGTGATGCTTCTCTTGTTCTATGGAGCCAGCCCTTTTTAAGAAGTCCCCTAACTACTCTGCCCTTTGGCAACTCCACTAGCTTCCAAATCTCCAGATTCTCAAGCCCAACCCATAAGTTATCCCACATTGTTTCCCTCATTTGCCATTTCTTCTTGACATTTATAAAGGCTTTCTGCACCCCCCCCACTTTCAGACAATAAATGAAACTGATAACAGTAATTGACAAGTCAACCAAACAACCAATGTTCGTTTTTTCCCCCTCAAACACAAGGAGTAGTCGGTTTCAAACACATGTTGAAGGTAAGAAAGATACATGGAAGTGCTACCACAAAAATGTGAACCACTTTATAGCAGCAAGAAAAAAATTTTAGGGCACCTGGGTGGCTCAGTTGGTTGTGACTGCCTTCGCCCAGGTCGTGATCCTGGGGTTCTGGGATCAAGTCCCACATTGGCCCCCCCCTGCTCTGCAGGAAGCCTGTTTCTCCCTCTGCCTCTGTCTGCCACTTTCCCTGCTTGTGATCTCTCTCTTTCTGTCAAATAAATAAATAAAATCTTAAAAGAAAAAAATTTAAAAAGCAAAAATGTTAACTTTCACATTAGAACATAGGCTATTCTGATATAACAGCCGATAAAACAGTGATTCAATCATTCTGAATCCTATATCTCCACATGTGGTTCCCAGATTATTCTTGGGGAAGGAAAGGGATGGAAGTAAGGAAAAGACAGGAAGAGAAGAGATGTAGCAGCATTCTTTTTTTTTTTTTTTAAGATTTTATTTATTTATTTATTTGACAGAGAGAGAGAGATCACAAGTAGGTAGAGAGGCAGGCAGAGAGAGAGGAGGAAGCAGGCTCCCAGTTGAGCTGATGGCCTGATGCAGGCCTCCATCCCAGGACCCTGAGATCATGACCTGAGCTGAAGGCAGAGGCTTTAACCCACTGAGCCACCCAGGCGCCCAGTGACAGCATTCTTATGTGACTCAAAAGTGACTAAGCAAAAGAGAGAACATTACATTACTCAGGGGTAACTGTAGTGCCAATTGCAATGGTTCCTGAGGTCTTCTCATTCCCACAAACAATAGTATCCCATAGTTTATACTTAACAGGGACATACATGCAAACATTAGGCATTTATCATAGAATAAGTCATGCTATACTACTCCCTAAGTTGTGTTTAACTTCACACATTTCTCAGTATGAAATCCCATAACTTTTTCAAGCTTAGTGCCTTAACATGGTTAATAAATGAAATGTTACATGTAGCACAAAATTTAAGAAATAGTTTATACTAATTTATTCATACATTCTATTAAAATATATCAGTGGTAGAATCATTTTTATGTTACATGTGGTAGGCTGAAAATGTCCCTATAAAAGATAACCATGGTTGATTTTTGGAACCAATGTATGTTACCTTACATGACTAATAATAGTAATAATAAAATAAAAAAAGCTATTTGTAGTTATAATTAAGTTAAAGATCTTGAGATGGAGAGATTATCCTGGATTATCCCAGGGGACCCTCAATGCAATCTTATGTACCCCTATAAAAGGGTGTCGGGGAGATTTAACATGCATAGAGGAAAAATCAATGCTAAGATGGATCAGAGACAGTTTTAGTGATACTGGCCTTGAAGGTTAGAGTGATGTGGCCACAACTCAAGGAATGACAAAAGCCACTAGAAGCTGGAAGAAGCAGGGAAGTAATTCTTCTCTGGAGCCTCCAAAGAGAGGGTGGCCTCATTGACTTTTGCCTTGATTTCAGTCCAGTGATGCTGACCTTGGATTTATGGCCTCCAGAACTATGAGAAAATACATTTTTGTTGTTTTAAGCCACCAGTTTGTAGTCACATGTCACAGCAGCCATAGGATAGGAATACATTGTGCAACTGCATATTTGATAAATAAAAGCACACTGAGTTCAATTCATTCATTTAACCAGCTCTTATAATGAGCCTGATACCAGTCATTGGAATCAATTTTGTCGGTAAGAATTAGTGAAAGCATGATTCAAGCTGTTAGGTGACACATCAAATTAGACAAAGTTCCAGAAGAGGGCAGGAATCAAGACTATAGGTGAAGTAATCTACTTAACAAAGAAGGGAAGATTATTTCTTCAGACAAGAATAATAGGAAAAAAAGGAAAGACAAATCATTAAGAATGGAAAGAGGAGCTTTGAGGGTTACCCTACCTAGATAAAAATCCTGCTTCTAACACTAATCTACTAACTTCTCTAAAAATATAAAAATGAGTGTACTGAGTAAGCCTATGTTATAAAGTAATTGATGTAATAATTTTATAATAATAACATAAAATAATGTGGCTGTCTCATAGTGCTTATTAAAAGTATTTATTAAAAGTTGTCATCAAGATTTTGAATCAAAGAAAGATTAATGTGATTGTTAAAATTATTAGTATCAATAGGTATTCTTTTTTTCAATAAAATTTGGATTTTTTTACATTTTTTTATTATGTTTAGTTAGCCAACATATAGTACCTAGTTTTACTTGATATCTGGATTTTTAGATTTAAAAAAAAAATAATAATTATGTTTTAGGTAATTAACATACAGTGTAAAATATTGGTTTCTGGAGTAAAATTCAGTGATTCTTCACTTACATAGAACATTAATGTTCATCATAACAAGTGCCCTCCTTACTACCCATCACCCATATAGCTCATGCCCCATCCAGCTCCCTGCATCACCCCTTAGTTTATTCTCTATAGTTAAGAGTCTCTAATGGCTTGTTTCCTTTTCTCCCTGCCTCCCATCCCATATGTTCATCTGTTTTCTTTCTTAAATTCCACATATAAGTGAGATCATATGGCCTTTGTCTTTATCTGACTGACTTAATTGTGCTTAGGGTAATATACTCTAGCTCCATCCATGTTGTTGCAAATGGCAAAAATTTCGTTCTTTTTGATGGCTATATAATATTCCATTGCTTATGTATGTATGTGTGTGTGTGTGTGTATGTGTGTACATACACCAAATCTTCTTTCTTCATCAATCAATGGACATTTAGGCTCTCTCCATAGTTTTGGTATTGTTAATAATGCTTCTGTAAACATCAGGGTGCATGTATCCCTTTGAATCTGTACTTTTATATCCTTTAACTCAGTTGTACAATTGCTGGGTCATGGGTTAGTTCTGTTTTTAACATTTTGAAGAACCTCCATACTATTCTCCAGGATCACTGCACCGGTTTGCCTTCCCAGTAAGAGTACAAGTGGGTCCCCTTTCTCCACATCTTCACCAACACCTTGTTGTTTCTTATTCAACAATTATTTTATTTAACAAAATAAAAAAAACTAAAGTCAATTCTTTTGAGGATGAGAAACATAAGAAGATAAACGTTTAGTAAATGAGTGAAAGCACTTATTTGTGATGTGACAGTGGATATAAAATAGGTGACATGGATATTTCTACAAATATTTGTGTTAATGCAATTATTGAAAATTAGAAAGTCTTGTCACATATAAAGCATTGTGAATTAGCAAAGTAAATAAAATAAATTAAGGAAATTAAGTTAAGAAGGAAAGAGAAATATACCCCTTTTTTCCAATGTTTCATTCAGTAATTATGACCAATATACAGACACATAAAAGACAGAGAGTAAGTATTCTAGGCTTTGTGGTTAATATGATCTTGGTTGCAGCTATTTAGTTCTGACACTATAGTATAAAAGCAGCAATAGACAATACATGGGTAAATGAGTATCTATCTTCCAAAACCATTTTATAAAAACAGGTGGTGGGAGGTGGCTCCTGGGTGGTTCAGTGTCTAACTCTGGATTTTGGCTCAGATCATAATCTCAGGGTTGTAAGGTCAAGCTCTACTTGAGGCTCTATGCTGGGTATGGAGCCTGCTTGGGATTCTCTCTCTCCCTCTCCCTTTGCCCCTCTCACTCCCCTTTCTCTCTCTAAATGTAGTATAAAATAAAATTTAAAAAGTAAGATAAAAATAAAATAAATACAAATGGGTGGGGAACTGGATTTGTCAACCCCTGACCTAGGTAATTATGTGGTTTTAAGAAGACTTACGACCTTAATTATCCTCAACTTGAAGATTTATAAAATATGGAAAATGACATTTTCCTTGCACAGGTTACTTTTCTTGGAGACAAGGTCATGCGTCAGAAACACTGGAACAAATTCCAAAAACATTCTGGACTACTGAATCAGAAATTCCTGGGTGATACTCGTAGTTCTGCTTTCCTAAAAGTCTTCATAGAGGTCTGATGCAGCTAGTCCAACATTAGACCATCAGCTCACTGAAATGATAACTGTAAAATATTTATTATGGAGCCTAGAATAATATGAGCACTCAAAACTAATTAAAGAGAAGCATGTTTATACTGTGGAAAATAGACTAAAAAACTATCAAGAAAAGATCTGAAGAAAAAATTCACAGAATGGCTATTTTAGGGGGCCATAGGTGATAGAAGCCAAGAATGATAGTCCCTTTTATTTTGCTCAGGCCCGGAGAGTTAAAAGCCAATTTAATGAAAGTGCCCCGGGCATGTCTTAGCACAAGTTTAATAAGATTATTTTGTTTTTCTTCCTTTCTTGAGTATAGTGTTCCTCTCCTAGGAGGAGAGTATAATTCTCCTAGGAGCTTGGAGTATAATTCAGATATAGAGACTTCAAATTCTCAGCAACCACTAATCTACTTTTGATCTACATACACTATTTGGCCTTCTGTGACAGGGATCTTTAAATTACCATAATTTATTATGGGTTAATTCATGTTGTAGCAGGCATGAATACTTTACCCCAACCCTTGTTGATTTTCGAATCATGATCTTAGTATAGACACTCAAAGCAGGACACAGTCACACATGTGAACAAGTTTATCTTTAGTATCCAAGGCACAGTGCAGCTAAGATTTAGTCACGAGGGTCACTCATTAGGTTTTGGTGGTTGGTGATAATTCCTCCTACAGACTGATACCCATCATTTGCTTTAGCTTCAGGGTGGTGGTGGAGGAAGATCACTGTGGTTTCATGTATTTTCATCATTTATATCCCTTCTAATAGTTTCCCATCTCTTCCCTTCCTCCCTTCCCTGAATATCCTGGAATATACACTTAAACGTATGCAGATCTATACTCTCTACTCTTAACAGTGTTAAAACTGTATTTATCACCTTCTCATCTTTACTTTCATACTTCTCTATCTTTAGAATCACCTATATAATGAATCTACTGGTATCAAAGTGTGTTCCCATTCCACCATGAAATGAGGTTTTTACTCACTCTCCAAACTTCCATTTTATGTCAACTGTGTGCCAAGTACTGAGTACTATATCTATCCATCCATACAGATGGATACATGTATATATATCCATATAATTTTAACAGTGTGATAATCACCATAATAAATTACTGACCATAACATGGTTCATGGTTGCTGGAGGAAGACAGTGACAGAAGATATTAGATAAACATGGTAGTACATGGCTGTGAACATATTAGGAAACCAATGAATTATGTACTTCAAAAGGATCAATTATGAAATATATGAATTACAACTCAATAAAACAGATATAAAAAATAGGAAGAAAAGAGTTTAGTGCATGATCAGACAGTAGAACAACTAATTAAAATGAAGAATCCCTGAGAAATAGATGGCATGTAGCATCCAAAGTTACATATATATTTCCTCATTAGTTTATGCTGCCCTTTACATGTTAAAGAAACTCTTAAAAATACATCACATTTCACAGAATGACATATTCAAAGCCCTATGTTCCCACCACCATAATAAAAAAAAAACTTAGCAATTTGTCCTACTTGATTCAAGACTTCTAATATGTAAGAAAAATAAAATATTTTGCATAAATGTAAATGCCTTTTCAACCAGTAGTCTGGATCTATATTTCTATTTTGTTGGAAACTAGAATTTTAAAAAATGATATGCTTAATTCACTTGATTTTCTAATCTGTATTTTTCTGATATTCTATTGGGCCATAGAAAGTGCAAATCAGCCACCCATGATTAACATTAATATTTTCGAACTGCCAGTTAAGATGCGTGCATTGCAGAGTATAGGATAAATGCTCATTTAAAAGATGTGAAAATTGGAGTGCCTTGGTGGCTCAGTTGGTTAAGCGACTGCCTTCGGCTCAGGTCATGATCTTGGAGACCTGGGATCGAGTCTCACAACGGGCTCCCTGCTCGGCAGGAAGCCTGCTTCTCCCTCTCAGTCCCTCTGCTTGTGTTCCCTCTCTAGCTGTTTCTCTCTGTCAAATAAATAAAATCTTTAAAAGATGTGAATATTAAATTAATAAAAACATTGCAATCGATCTATATTAGGAGAGGCAATGACAGCCCTAAAAGAAGCTATTTCTATCAGTACAAGTAGTTTTGAAAGATATTTAAATTCTTCAGTAATGTGAAAAAGGAGAAACTTGGCAATCATTAGGAAGATAGCAAATATTCAATTTTTCTTTCATGATTTAACAGATCTCTTAACGTATTAGTTTGAAGTAAAGAAGGAAAGCCTATAGGAGAAAAAGAGGTAGAAGAATGAGTTAATTGAATGATATAAATCAAAATAAATAATAGTGTTTTACTTTGTTTTAATAGAACAATAGTTTTGAAACATAAGAGCAGGAACTGTGACTTAAGTTTCTAAGACTCAAATTCATTTTAATTTTGAACTCCCATCTTTCTAGGCAGGTAAGCAACATAACCCAAGCATTTGTAAATATCTCCTACTTTCTTTATAACCTAGAGTCAGTCAAAATATTGGGATTTTAGTGGTCCAGAATAAGCCACCTCATATGGATCATGTGACTCTCCATGCAAAAACTGTATTTAAAAAAATGGAAATTAATATGCATTTTAAACACTTCACTGTATAACCTCAGGTGCTCAGGGTTAGTGAACAGGTTAATGTCAAAGTTCAAAGAGATATGTCAAGGAGCTGAGCATGAACAAAGACCATCTAGCTAAGAACATTGTTTGAAACAGCATCATTGTCAGGTGCCTGGGTGGCTCAGTGGGTTAAAGTCTCTATCTTCGGCTCAGGTCATGATCTCAGGGTCCTGGGATCAAGGTCTGTGTTAGGCTCTCTGCTCGGCAGGGAGCCTGCTTCCTCCTCTCTCTCTCTCTCTGCCTGTCTCTCTGCCTACTTGTGATCTCTCTTTCTGTCAAATAAATAAATAAAATCTTAAAAAGAAAAAAAAGAACAGCATCATTTATCAACATGAATGCTCAGATTCATCACCTGTCTGAGGCCTATGTTCAAGTGGCCACAAAGGAAATGTCACAAGACTATCTGTGGTTCCACCTGGTTTTATAATGTGCCATTTCTCTTTGAACTTTTTGACTCGTTGGCATTGTGAAACTCCATCTCACCCAAGTGATTACAAGGAAGCATGGCTCAGTTTCTAACTTTCTCTTTCACTTCCCCTCTCCTCCCATCCCACATCCCTACTTGCTCCATAGCTTCTTTGCCTTCCCCAACCCAGACTAGGGGAACATTTTCCTAATCCAAGATTGAGCCTATACTTGCTATGTCTGCTCACAGCAAGAGATAGATGACAGATTAGATCGATTGATCGACTGATCCAGGTATAGCTATCCTTTCCTTACTCAAATGCCTCTTCCTACGGACAAGTCTTAGATTTCACAAATAAAAAGTAGGAAGAACCACCAGTTCTTTTTGATTCTTTTTCTTTTCTTTTCTTTTCTTTTTAGGTATATTTATTTACTTATTTTTTAACTTTAAATTTATTTTATTTTTTCAGTGATTCTTTTTCTTTTAATATTTTATTTATTTGACAGAGAGATGGAGGGCACAATTAGGCGGAATGGCAGGAATGGCAGAGGGATTAAAGCAGGCTTTCCGCTAAGCAAGGAGCCTGATGTGAGGCTTGATCCCAGGACCGTGGGATCACGGCCTGAGCCAAAGGCATCTACTTAACCAACTGAACCACCCGGGCGCCCCAAGTTCTTTTTGATTCTTATCAACTAAATCCTTGAATTGGGAAAAGAAAAATGCCAATATTATATACTTTTATGTAATATGATGTGGATGGAATAAATAATAGGCTAATGTCTCAAAATATTGTCTGCAATAAACTAAGGTATGTGAATGAAAACGCTTTAGGCATGTAATAGGTTATTCTCAATTTTTATAAATAATGAGCTTTTAAGAATGTTTAAGAAAATGAATGCATAAGGAAGAGACTTACATGTTTAATGGAAGATGTCTGTTTCTAAAGAACTAAAACTCTTCTAATATCCATAATTGGGTTTTAATATCCAGGGTCTTTGAATTTGTA
This sequence comes from Spilogale gracilis, assembly GCA_004023965.1. Lineage (NCBI taxonomy): Eukaryota > Metazoa > Chordata > Mammalia > Carnivora > Mephitidae > Spilogale > Spilogale gracilis. Next base: position 9,212 of record PITA01015996.1, read on the forward strand.
TTCTATGCAGTACCTGTGTAATGTCTTACAAAATATTAAGTAAGCATTAAATATAATTAAAAATAGTTTTTAAAACAACTTTCACTTTTGTTCTTTCATTAACTTTTGTTAATTTCATTACCTTGAAATTTAATAGATTAAACAAACTACTTCAGTATTTAAGGGAAGTGTATTTTGGTGATTTTGTAAGGATTAATCAGAGAAGCAAAATATTTTTACATGGAGATTGTGTTGATGATTTTGATGAGTTCTTAAAATATTTCCTTAAATTGTCAAGACAAACTTAAATGCCAGACTTCTTTTTTAAAAAGATTCTGTTTTTTTTTAGCTCAGAGATACAGAGTGCTAAAAAGAGGATCTTTCTCATCCAAGCAGCATTGACAAACCTGAGACTAACTGCGCATTCATACTTTTCTCCAACCCATCACAGTTAGGTTTTCCTGCAATTAAGTAACCTGAAACCTTAGGAAAGAGAGCCAACTGCAGCAACAAACAAAACAAAACAGCCAAACCAGGTGCCTCTCATTTGCATAAGAAACACAGACTAGATCATTTTAACAAATTCCTAAAGACTGATATGGATTAAACTAGTGTGGGAGCCCATTGGAGCAGCAAGATATGAGGAGTTCACAAACTTTTTCAGACCTTCTCTCCTTGAACCTGGCCATATTACAGAAAAAAATCAGGGAGAATCCAAGAAAGCTCTCCTCCTGGTATGGTTGAGGAAGTAGATAAACATCAGCTCCTGAAATTTTGTCCAGATCCCATCTCCTCTGTCTCCCATTCAGAATAAAATATGTAGTCTTCAGAAAGAAAACAATAAAAAACTGTTGCTTTAAGACACTGGTGAAAGCTCATTGCAGCTGATGGAAGGGAAGAAATTTTACCAATTCTAAACAATATCTTCCAAAAATAAAAAGGAAACAAGCAATCTTCAACTTACTCAAAAGTCAACATTTCCTTAATACTAATGCCAGACAGAATCATTTAGAGAAAATATCAGATCCATATAGCTTATAAAAATAAATACAAAAATCCTCACCAAGATATTATGTAATATTAAATTCAGCAATATATACAAGGGATAATACATCACCACCAAGTAGGATTCACCCCAGGAATGCAAAACTGGTTCAACATTCAGAAATCAATGTAATTCTTTATATCAGTAGACTAAAGAAGAAATGCCATATGATCAGCTCAATTAAGACAGAAAAGATATTTGAAAAAAAAAAAAGTCATTCATAACAAATAGTTTTAGATAACAATGAATTGGAGAGAATGACCTTAACTTGATAAATAACACACTTTTTGCCTAAGTTCAGGAAGAAGGCAAGAATATCTGCTCTCTCTATTGCTATCTAATATCATACCGGAAGTTAAAGCCAGTGCAGTGAGGCAAAAAGTAAAAGGCATAAAACATATAGTTTGCATATTAATAAAATATAAAGTTTGTAAAGGAAAAAATTAAATGTGAATCTAGTCACAGAATACCTCTTTTTAAAAACCCAAAGAATCAACAAAAGCTAATGCATTTAATGTGTTTACTTAGATTATAAGGCCCAGATACAAATAAATAATATAGCCATAGCCCTAAACAGACCCGAATAACATGTTTTGAAATCTAAACTATCCAGTCCTTTTTTAGAGATTTATTAAGTACTTTGTGTGTGTTCATTTTTCCATAGAAACTTTATTAATATTTTTGTTCCAGAAAATACAAAAAATAGCTTGTTGACAATTGTATTGTGGTTACATTATGTATAAAATACATTAATCAGTGAAGCATGGGATTTTTGCATATATATTTAAAGAAGTACATTAACCAGACATATCTTTAAATCTTTATGATGTTGAGTAAAATTACATATGAACAAGGGATGGCTTTCCATTTGTTCAAATATACTCACAGGTCTTTCAGTAGTATGGTTTTTCTCATACAAATGTTGCTCATTTAAAAAATGAGGTGTATATTTTTATTGCTCTTTTATTTTATTTTTTTTAAGATTTTATTTGTTGAAGGGAGTGAGCACAAGCAGGGGAAATGGCAGAGAGGGAGAAGCAGGCTCCCTACAGAGCAAGGAGCCCCATGTGACTTGATCCCAGAACCCTGGGATCATGACCTGAGCCAAAGGCAGATACTTAACTGAGGGAGCCACCCAGGCATCCCTTTATTGCTCTTTTAAGTGGATTTTCTGTTCTACTGTATCTTGTAACTAGTTGTGTACATGAGGAAGTAGACTGAGTGGAATAAACTGCAGAGTGATGCAGGCCTGACCAAGCCTCATTCTACGTGGTAGGGAGCTCTGTAGCAAGGATCACCTAGGATATGCCGTCAGGAGAGGTGATTCTCTGCAACTGGGGCAGATCCTGAAAGTGACAGGAACAATAGCCTGTCTCACGGGTTTACTCTCTATAGCTGGGCCACAAGTCTGTGAAAAGGGATCTGAATGGTGCATCTCTCCACCAGAGCTGGGAATTATTATTTGAAGCTCATTGAGAAAGCTGAGTGAGAACAGGAGAGAGCTCAGAGGAACGTTTAATCCAACAAGCAGATGCAGGAGAGTCTGAAAAATGGAGTGCGAAGATTAGAAATTGAGGTAAGTTGAGTGCCTGGGTGGCTCAGTCAGTAAAGTGTCTGCCTCTGGCTCAGGTCATGACCTCAGGGTCCTGGGATCAAGCCCCAATTGGATTCCTTGTTTAGCAGGGAGCCTGCTTCTCCCTCTGCCTCTGCTCCTTCCGCTGCTTGTGCTCTCTGTGCCCGTTCATGCACACTCTCTCTCTCAAATAAATAAAATAAAATAAAATAAAAAAGAAATTGAGGTAAGTTTTGGAGCTTTGTCAAACATTAAAGGATTCATGCTAAAGATTGAAAAATGTGTATTTCTTTGTCAAATGATTCATCTGGCAAGTTTAAGCTGTGCATTTTTTTTTTTAAAGGTTTTATTTATTTGACAGAGAGAAACAGAGCTAGAGAGGGAACACAAGCAGGGGGAGTGAGAGAGGGAGAAGCAGGCTTCCCGCCGAGCAGGGAGCCCGATGTGGGACTCGATCCCGGGTCTCCGGGATCATGACCTGAGCCGAAGGCAGTCGCCCAACCAACTGAGCCACCCAGGCGCCCAACCAACTGAGCCACCCAGGCGCCCCTGTGCATTTTTAAATGAAAAAGAATGTTGGTGTGAACTATGGGTTTGAGTAAGAAAAGTTGTTTTCAAGTGTATTTTCAAGAAAATTGAGTATATTAAAACATTAGGAAAAGGTTTCAGAGAAAAGGAATAAGTTAAAGATGTAAAGGGAAAGGGAACTAATTGATAATAAGAAATCTTAAAAGGGTCCCAGGCCATATATGGAATAATTTTTTTTTGAGAAGATTAGGGCTATTTTATCTAGTATGATAGGATAGAAAAGAAATAATTAGTGTTTATGAAGTTTGTGGTGTTTATGGCAATAGCTTAGCGAAATTTTTGTGGGCTAAGAAGTCCAAGTCATTTACTGAATGTGAGAAAGAAATTGGAGTTTAAGTTGAAAGAACTTGGGAAAGCCCAACTCTGGGAGTTGTGAAGATTGGGAGAAAAATCTAATTGGGCAAATACCACGATTTTTGGGTGCACTGAAAACCCACTTACGTTGGAACCACAAGGGTATATATAATAACATCAGACAGGAGCTGTGTTGTTCAATATAGTAACTGGTAGCTATATGTCTATTAGATTAAAAATTAAAACAATTAAAATCAAAATTCAGTTCCTTAGATGCACTAGTCACAGTTTTACTACTCAGACAACATAGATATAGGAGATTTCCATCAGTGAAGAAATATTCTATTGAACAGTCTACACTAGAAAGTTGCTGATTTGTCTGCAAATAGTGTTCAGCAGCCCAGGAGCAACAGCTGAGTACACACATTCACTTACAGGGACCCCGTTCTGTGGAGAACAGATCAGTGCCAAAACAAAACAAAACAAAACAAAACAAAACAAAACAAAACAAAACAAAACAAAATGGTGCCTTGTGAAGACAACCTGCATATATAAAGATAAGAGAAGAATAGGAAAGAGCTGATATGTAAGTACTCCTAGGATGGCAAAAAGGCTGAGTCACAGAGTGAAAGAGCAGTAAACATGGTGCTCAGAGGGAGGTAACATTAATATTTCACAGATACAATGTTCTTGGTGAGGACAAAGCTCAGGGTGTTATGGAAGGAGAATGGGTTCGTAGATTCATTCATTGGGAAAGCCAGGGAAATGTGGTGCTGAACAGATAACATAACTTAGATGCTGAAGTCATATATAAAGATCATACTTTTATAATGGGTGGGAAACAGTTTGTTAAATGACAGAAATGGAGAGTAATAAGAATGAGAGTCAGGGGCGCCTGGGTGGCTCTGGGTGAAAGCCTCTGCCTTCAGCTCAGGTCATGATCTCAGGGTCCTGGGATGGATACCAATATCGGGTTCTCTGCTCAGCAGGGAGCCTGCTTCCTGCTCTCTTTCTGCCTGCCTCTCTGTGATCTCTCTCTCTGTCAAATAAATAAATAAAATCTTAAAAAAAAAAAAAAAGAATCAGAGTCAAGTAATAAATGACCCATAAAGAAATAGGGATGGAGAGAGAAATATATAGATTTGAAAACTAATTTGAGATTAGTTTATGATCCAACCATACTGATTATATTTTAGTCCATCATTGTCATATTATTATTATTTTTCCTGCTATTCATGAGAAGGTAGCAAACCCTGGAAAATCGTGAGTGTGGCCTTAAATAAATCTGGCCTTCTAATCTCAGCTCCATACCATTTACTTGACATTTAATTTGTGGTACCATTATATAACTTAACTAAATTTCCTTTCTTCCTTTTTGATATGGAAATTATAGAACTTATCTCTAAGAGCATCATATGGATTCAATAAAGGATGAATTGACCCATTTCTTACTTAGCCCTCTTTCTTTTCCTACTGTGTTCCAACCACACAGTCATTTACCCCTTGAACACAACATACTCATTTTTAACTTCAAAGCCTTTGCATTCCTGTACCAGCTAGGTCCCATCCAAGACAGAGATATTAAAGATATTCTCCTTTACATAAAGTCAGCTGATTATAGGTGTTAATCATATCTACCGTATGACTTCACAGCAAGAACTAGATAACTGATTGATCAAATAACTAGTGTTTGATTGATTAGTAACCTAATCAAACTGATACATAAAATATACCATCACAGCACTGTAGTCCAATGTGAACACTTGCCCTTGCTCTTCATGTTCCTGAAGATTACAGACCTAGGAAAATTTTTTTGCTTTTTTTGATTGTCCTGTGTAATGCATCTTGTTCACTTATATGTCCTAGAAACTATGTTTATTTATTTTATACTTGTGTCTCTTTATTTGTTTCATTTATTTCTTGTCTCCTACACTTGCCTTAAGGATTTAGGAATCTTAAGGGATCCTGCCTGTTCACTTCACTGCTATCTCACATGTCTCACACTGAACTTGCCACATAATACATAGAAGCTCAATGATTATTTATTGAATAAAATGTCTGGAAAAGAATTAACATTCGAATAATTATAGTTTCCAAAATTTTGTCCATGAGCCAGGCTTCATTTTATGATTAATCAGTGAGTTAATGAATTTTGTTTTGCTCTTGCAAATTTTATTTGTAGATTTTCTTACATATTTACTGGCTATATACACACACATTTACCAACCACCCCTGCACACACACCAAGATATATGTGTATGAAGGCAAGTTTACTAGAAAATTTAGACTTGTTTATTCCATAGTGTGTTATGAAATGTGATACATAATGTTTCAAAACTTGGGGTCATTTATAAGTTGACTGTATATTGTATATGTATATATGTTTAAAATTCCATAAATATGATTAGGTTATGCCATTCCATAAGTGTTATTAGGCTATGCCATTTTTAAAATTTTTTTTCTCACCATAACTCTTGGCCTCTCCAATGTCCATCACCCAGCCACTCATCCCTCCCACACCCCTCCCTTCCAATAAGCCTCTTTGTTTCCTGAGGTTAAGAATCTCTTATGGTTTGTCTCCCTCTCTGGTTTCATCTTATTTCATTTTTCCCTCACTTCCCCTATGATCCTCTTTCATGTTTCTCAAATTCCTTGTATCAGTGAGATCATATAATTGTCTTTCTCTGATTGACTTATTTCACTTAGCATAATACCTTCTAGTGCCAACCACATCATGGCAAATGGCAAGACTTTGTTTTTTTTTTGATGGCTACATGGTATTCCATTGTGTGTGTGTGTGTGTGTGTGTGTGTGTGTGTATGTGTGTATGTGTGTGTGTGTGTGTGTGTGTGTGTGTGTGTGTACCAAGTCTTCTTTATCCATTCATCTGTTGATGGACATCTAGGCTCTTTCCATTGTTCCATAGTTTGCCTATTGTGGACATTGCTGCTATAAACATTGGGGTGCACATGCCCCTTTGAATCATTACATTTGTATCTTTAGGGTAAATACCCAGTAGTGTGATTGCAGGATCATAGGGTGGCTCTGTTTTCAAATTTTTGAGGAACCTCCATACTGTTTCCCAGAGTGGCTGCACCAGCTTGTGTTCCCCCCAGTAGTGTAGGGAGGGTTCCCCTTTCTCTGCATCCTCACCAACATCTACGTGTCCTGACTGGTTAATTTTAGCCATTCTGATTGGTGTGAGGTGGTATCTCACTGTGGTTTTGATTGTATTTCCCTGATACCGAGTGATGTTGAGCACTTTTTCATGTGACTGTTGGTCATTTGGATGTCTTCTTTGCAGAAATGTCTGTTCACATCTGCCCATTTTTGATTGGATTATTTGGTCTTTGAATGTTGAGTTTGATGAGTTCTTTATAGATTTTAGATACTAGCCCTTTATCTGATATGCCATTTTTTATGTACCATGTACTTTGTTTAATTTTCTTTTTTCCTTGGCTTTCCACATTAACCTCTGTGCTTTTCTTTACTGATACTTACCACTTTGTGGTAAATTATTTTATTAAAATATATAATAATAGAATATATAAAATATAAAATATTACCATATTGTCCATTCTTATTCACTCCTGGAATGTGTTCTTAGTACATATATCCATGTTTATATAATTATAATCAAACATATATAGGATCATATCCTATGCTGAGACTTGTTTTCTCAGTAAGACCTTATAGAATTAATTGACTGATATCATCCTAACTCAATCTTCATGATATTTCACATGAGAATATATGGTACAGATGTACCATCATTTTTTAGCACTTTATCTATTTATGGGCACAAACTATATTTCCACATCTTAGCTCTACAATCAGTTCTTTAATACACATCCTGGAAATTTTCATTACTTCTTTTTTAATGGGAAATAACGGGGAGAATGAGTGAAGGTCACAGGTAGCTTTCCAAACAAGCTTTATCAATTCAAATTCCTACTGACAATGATCTCTAAATTCTTGCCACAAGTAGATTTTGTAGCTCTTTTAATTTTTGTAAGCCCGATTAGTGTAAATTGATTTATTTTATTTTGAACATTTGTATTTGTTTAGCAATTCTACTCATATCATTTAATATTCAGTCATCCAATTGTAAATACAAGTAATTCCAAATGCTTTCCACTAAAAAAAGTCTTTAAAATGTATATATTTCTGTTTAGGAATATGTATACCCTTTTGGTTATTGGATATGTCTCAGGAAAGATTGTAGTGTTAAATTGTCATGTCCCTAAAAGAGTATCCCGAGTTCACATTGGCATGTATTGAAGTAAGCAGGATAATTATATGATCTTCATATAATTACTATTTTTCTGGATTTTTCAAGACCTAAAATTATAATTTACTTGAAAATCAGACTGCTGTATGTTATATTGTAAAATGTACTGTGTTATATTTTTAAAATGTGGGTCATTTTTTTTAAAAGATTTTTTATTTATTTGACAGAGAGAAACACAGCCAGAGAGGGAACACAAGCAGGGGGAGTGAGAAAGGGAGAAGCAGGCTTCCCGCCGAGCAGGGAGCCCAATGTGGGATTCGATCCTGGGTCTCCAGGATCATGACCTGAGCCGAAGGCAGTCGCTTGACCAACTGAGCCACCCAGGCGTCCCAATGTGGGTCATTTTGAAATCTACAATGCATTTAGACAAAACAATTATCACATTTCTGTGTGTGTGAAATAGAAACATTTTTAAGATTGAGAGAAGGCAAAATGGAAAAAAAAAAGGTCACAAAAGACAAAGTTTTCTGATTCTGTTTCTACTTTTCCTGGCAGAAATGTATGTGCACTAATACTGAATTTTCTAGTATTAGTGAATGTACATGGTATAGGAATAATAAATTATATGAACACTTGTTTGTTTTAAAATGCGATGTATTTTAAAATTCTTTAAACAAAGGATGACCATGTTTCTCAGTTCTGAGTATAACATTATGCATCAATTTCATTAGGATATATTAGGCTTATAGCTGTGTTTGAATATTCATTTATTTCCTACACTAAATATGTTTCTCTTTTGAGTAACTTTTCAGAAAATATAGTTAGAACATAGCAATGTTGGAAGGTTACACCCAAGAATACATTTTGTTGTTAAGTGAGACTACTGTGTATTTTCTTCATTTAAAATATAAGATACATGCAAAATGTCAATGGTCTTATAATGCTGCTTCTTTGTATCATATACTTTAGAACCAATTTTTAAAAATTTACTTATTGTACACAAAGTGGATTAGAAAACTTTGTCTCAATTTACAATGTCTTATTTTACTTAGAAATTTCACATATATTTTAGCCACTTTTGTTGACAATAGCTGCAGTTTAGTTTCTGTGTTTAGAAAATGGTTTAAAGTAATCATACAACCTGTCTGAGTTTCTGTATTTTGCCTGCTTCCCATCTCAGGGGTTACTAATTGATATGCAAATTCACTGTCTATTTTGATCAACTGGAATGGGCCAATAGGATGCTGTAGATAATACACTGGTAGAAGTGGATGTGAGATTTGGAGATAAAAATGATAGAAATAGTTGTGGCACCTGGGTGGCTCAGTTGGTTAAGCGACTGCCTTCGCTCAGGTCATGATCCTGGAGACCTGGGATCAAGCCCCGCATGGGGCTCCCTGCTCGGTGGGAAGCCTGCTTCTCCCTCTCTCACTTCCCCTGCTTGTGTTCCCTCTCTGGCTGTGTTTCTCTCCGTCAAATAAATAAAATCTTTAAAAAAAAATGATAGAAAGAGAAAAAGTTTTTGTGTTTGGCCCTTTCTGAGGTGGCATTCCCAGAAATTAAAAGGTGATGGACATGATGATTAAAGCTATCATGAGGGCCACATGAGAATGCTAGGAAGGCTCTGGTTGCTGAAAATTGTGTGTCATGAGTTATGGCAGAAATAATTTGCTCATCACTATTCTGGAGTAAAAAATTGGGGGACAATTATGTTTCCTTGAGAGGTTTATTATAACTAGAAGTTTAACAAACTTACCCATGTTAGGTATTTTTTTTCTTACAAATCTTCTGAAGGTTAATTTTTAAATAACATTGTCAAGTGGAGTAAATATAGTCTAAGGATTATTTTGCTAGTTTCATGGATACAAAATGATTAAAATGTGACCCCTAGCCCCATTAAAAACACAGAGTTTGTTAAAGGTATTCAAAAGATAAATAAGGCTATCCAAGAGGAAAACTGAAGAATTAGGTTTAAAAAAAAAAAAAAGAGGTGGGAGGGAGTGTAACATTTATATTTCATATCAAAAGACAAAATGTAAAACCATTTTCTCATATATATATTTAATTATATTAAATTTAAAATTTAAAATATTTAATTTAATTTTTTTGTAAATTTTACTACCTTGTTTTATACTCTGAAACTTGTTAATGTGAAATATTTCTGAATGTTCTTAATGTGAAATATTTCTGAATGTTCATGAGTAAAGATACTACAGAGTTAGTCTTTCATTGAGAGAGCACTTCAAGACAAGACTTTACCCAGTTGTGAGAGTTCAGAGTCTAAAAAGAAGAAAATCTTTTAGATAAGTGTGTCTTTCAACACTTTTCATATCATTTTGCTTTTCTGGCAAGTTTTAAACATAGACAATTTGAAATATAACTATATGGGTACATATTATGTGTCACATATACTGGTAGGTTGTTGAAAAATTTCTTTGTTTATCTGGTTCACAATGGCTGTGGTGGATAGCTAATGCATAAATCTATATTGACTGCATATACTGTGTTTTCTGTGAGGGTGAGTAAAGAAAGACATATAATAAAGCATTTTTAGTGCTAAAATGCTGCATCAGGCACCCTTAATTTGCTGCAAATAAAACTAAATTAGAGTTTAAAATGAGAACATTGCTACCCTGTTCTTCTGGTAGCAATGCAGCATCCTAACAGCATGTAAGCCATCACAAGATTTAGAGCTCAACTCAATCAGTGGCAACAAAATTAGAAATAAATAGAGGAGGATCAATACAAAGTGTTGTCTGGAATAATGAAACAGCCCTTGGCTGGAAAAATCTATTTTATTTTTCTTCTTTTAGCTAGGTGTTCTGGAAATATCTGACCTAGCTCAATAGAAAGTGAGTCTACTTTGTTTATAAAGACAAAGACGAGTCAATGATAAATTCTATATATTATACGTAAATATAAACCAATATTATGTATGCATATATTATATCTTTTTAAAAGATGAATTAGCAGAATGATAGGGCATGTAGGGAAGTTTTAATTATTAAAATTAATTTAAATTGATAAAACAGCTTTAAATATGTCTACCACTTGTAGTGTTATTAACCAGTCTCATTATTTTTCCTTGAATGAATTCCTTCAAGTTTCAGAGTTTATGATACTATTTTGGCAAAATTACTTACACAAGGAGCTTCTAATACATTTTAATATCAAGTTATGCTAATACCTTTGAATAGCAAAAATAATAACCAAAAAATTATAACCAATCATTGTGTTTTAAGATTCTTAAAGTGCTCAGTCCAGCCTGTGAGGTAATGAGATTTGAGCTACCCTGTTAAGGAAGTAGCGGTTTCTCCTCATGTGATCAGGGGCAAGGATAAAACAGTAACGTGGTTTGTTAGAGTATCAATACCAGCTTCATCCTGATAGGTCAGCATTGGCATTTAGTGGAAGAACCAGCTCTTCCTATGGCTTAATTAGGGAGATGAGGTCTGATCCTTATGGTTGCAACTATATGATGGAGCCTTCAAGTGGTGGATTTTACTCTATCAGCCTTCCTCTTTAGGGCAGAATTATTTTTCCTTTGATAACAGAAGTGGGAGTATAGTCTTAGTGTCTAAGCCTTAGAATTGACCAGCTTTCTTAAACCATGAGCATAAGCCATTTTCCATAACATTTTCCATAACATTTCAAGGATAGAAAATGCATTTTCTAGTAAGCCCATCAGAAGTTATCATTCCAAGGAAGTTATTTTTTTCTTTTCAATAGCTTTTGTTTGTTTGAAAATGACTTATAATACATTTGGCTTTGGAATATTAGTAACAGATCTGGCTCCTGAGTATTAATTAAAATGGGAGAATACCTGAATTTTTATCTATAAATCAGAGCTATGGATAGATGAGACCAGTCCCTTAAAAATGGCCTTTTAGGGTGCCTGGATGGCTCAGTTCGTTAAGCGACTGCCTTTGGCTCAGGTCATGATCCTGGAGACCCAGGATGGAGTCCCACATCGCGCTCCCTGCTCGGCGGGAAGCCTGCTTCTCCCTCTCTCACTCCCCCTGCTTGTGTTCCCTCTCTGGCTGTGTTTCTCTCTGTCAAATAAATAAAATCTTTAAAAAAATGGCCTTTTAAAGCTTGAGTTACAGTATAACCATAAGCACACATAATTTAAATTCTATTGAGAATAAAAATATTTTAAGTGGATATTTTTTAAAAAACACATATAAAAAATCTTTTCAAATGAAGAGTGCATCACCAGTTAATATAAATGGCCTTTCAGCTTATTTTAAGGAACATAAATCCCAAATTTGTATTTTAAGAAGTTATTTGTTTTCTCATGGGAATTGATACTTTATAAAAATGTTTTTATCTTATAGTTTTATTTCAATTCAGACACTTGTAGTTATAACCTTTATTGATCATCTAATAAATATGTTGCCTATTAAAGTATAATACCCACACGTAGAGTACAATGAAGATACCTCAAAAAAGTAACTCTTATTGTTCAAGATGTTTAAGTGTAATATTCTTTATATATAAAGATGAGATTAAGAAATATAATTCCTGGGTGGCTTAGTTGGTTAAGCTCTGCCTTCAGCTCAGGTCATGATCTCAGGGTCTTAGGTTAGAGCCCCATATCAGGTTCCTTGCTCAGCGGGAGGTGAAGGTGTGGGAAAATATGGGGGATCTGTTTCTTCCTCTGCCCCCCCACTTGTGCTCTCTTTCTCTGTCTCTCAAATAAATAAATTCAATCTTAAAAAAAAAGAAAGCATAATTCCTTTCCTTAATTTTTTTAAAGATTTTATTTATTTATTTGACAAAGAGATCACAGATAGGCAGAGAGGCAGACAGAGAAAGAGGTCCCCCTGCTGGCTCCCTGCTGATAGAATGCCCACATGGGGCTCGATCTCAGGACCCTGAGATCATGAACTGAGCCAAAGGCAGAAGCTTAACCCTCTGAGCCACCTAAGTGCCCCCCTTCCCTTAATTTTTGATACAGTATGCAGATTATACTGTAATACTTTACTTGTCTTTTCATTACTTTTTACTAGAAATCCAGTAAGATTACATTTTAAAAAATATAAAACCTCAGATACCTTTATTTAAGTATCATTATATTCGGAGTGATTATACGGAAATGGTGACTATTTTAATGCCAATTTAAATTGGCTTTCATTTATAGTTTGTGATTTATTTTAAAAGAAGTGTTTATAGAAAAATTAACTGTAAAATGTTTTTAAGGCCACAACAGTCTCTTCTAGTTCTTATTTATGCATACTCAGTAGTTCTTATTTATGCATACAAATTCAAATGAGCTTCTAATTTAGCTAATCTACCAAAAACAGATGTGTAGTAAGTGATTTCAGAAAATAAACACTTTCCTATTTTAATAGCTTGAAGTAATACAGTCAATAAGCTTGAATCAATCCTATCTATAAGCTGTAGTGTCATATGATATAGGAAGAGTGCACCATTTAATCACCACCTTAGACCTTGAATGGTGAAGGAATGTCACTGGTATACCTCAAATGTCGATGATAATGGGAAAACTGCTTAACTTTTTGTCCTTTGAGATGACACCTGGGACATCATTTCTTTCTTAGCTATTCAGAATTAGGTCACTGCTTGTTACCAGAATTCTTAAATACCATTTACAGGGAATTCATTTTAACAAATAAAACAACATTACCCAAAGTATTCATGAATACCCTTAAAACATGTAAATTGAAATTGAAAAGTAGATTTTGTATTCTAGCCAGAATGTTATAATCCAGATGTACCTTTGAATGCTCACCTAATTGGATCCTAAGAGTCAGGAGAGGTTAAGCCTAAGGAAAATTAAAGTAAGGGGAAAGGGTATTTTCTTGTTGGTATCTCTGTTTTATTTATTTTTTTCTTTTCCATTATTTTCCTGTAAAGGAAGGAGTAGATGTTTTTGTCCCCTTGTTGCACATTTTGGGATGAATGTAGCTGCAGTTATGTGACTACATTTTTCCCTTTCTAAATACACATCACTTTTCATCAAATATTAATTCTGCTATTTTTAATGAAAAAATCAGATGAGATCTGAGATGAGATAAGATGGGATCATTGAAGTTCCTTGAAATATACCTAACAATCATAGTAATAAAACTATGCACTTAAAAGAATGCATACATTGGAAATAATAGCCAAACTGAGGATTTTTTAAAATAAAAATTTGGTAAAATTTAGGACAGAGATGAAAGAGAAATAAAATAGATGATACAAATGTAAGCCACAATGATAATTAAAAGAATAGCAAGTTATCAAAGAAACAATAAAAAATGTTCTTCCACAAATGAGCAAAAATGTTTTAGTTCGAAATTACCAAGTACAGAATGAATATAAAAACCTAAGCACACAATGCTAACATTTCTACAAAAAAACTAAAAGAAGCGTATACACTTTTTTGTGTATACATACTTACATGGTAGATGAGGAATTTATAAAGGTATGAGAATAAAAATATTCAAAGGCAGCTCATGCAGAATGCTTGTAGAAAAAATCATAGAAGCAATGATGAAATAATCATTCATTCATCAACAAATTTAACGGAACAACTACTGTTTTTTTTAATCATGGTTCTAGTTGCTTGACATATATCCATGAAGAAAACATAGAAGTGTTCCTACCTGTCCTCTGTCATCAATGATTTTGAATCTAAGTGTGAATGGCCAAATGAATATTCAAGTGGAAGGGTAAAGAAATATCTTTTTAATATTCAGGGATTCCAGAGAGATATCAACCACAACCTAACTTGAAAGAATTATTAGAAAATATTACTCAAACATATAAAAAGGTAACCACAAAAAAGGGAAAGAGTAACAAATTAAACATTTAGAATATCTTCTTAAATTGACATATAATCATGTTTTTAGGAATAAAAGAATTAGCTAGCTGTTACTATGAGCAAATTACAGCAAATTCTGCAAAGGAAATGCAGATAAATAGCAGCAAGTAATGCAACATAAGGCTATCAGATTTATCAAGAACTGTATTCAATTAAAATACTTGCATGGTATATCCATTACAAAGTACTACAGACCATACCCACTTATGAATATTTATGTAGAAACCTTAAATAAAGTATTACCAAACAAAAGACACCGTCTTAAAAAATATTTTAGAATGGGATTTATTTCAGAATTCATGGAAATCTATTATATACATATATATCAATATATAGTATAAGTATCAATAAATTATCAATAAGCTTAGCCTCCTAAAACAATATACATTTATTATCTCACATTTATTCATGACTCAAAGGTTCAAGCACAGCTTAACTGGTTTATCCACTCAGGGTCTCTCCAGGCTACAGTAAAAATGTCACCTCTGAAGTCTGGGGTTTTCTCTTAAGATCACTTGGCATCATTCACTTCCCTACATTGGTAGAACTGAGGTACTCTGTACCAAGAGGTCACCTCTCCCCATTTGCAGTTCAGAACAGGCTTCTTCAGAAAGAGAACATCTCTGCTCACTCCTTTCTTTCTTTCTTTCTTTCTTTCTCTTCTCTTCTCTTCTCTTCTCTTCTCTTCTCTTCTCTTCTCTTCTCTTCTCTTCTCTTCTTTTCTTTTCTTTTTATCTCTGCTCTTTCTGACTTCCGTTTCTGACTCCTAGACCTGGTTTTAAGTAGCTAACCTAAATAGATCAGACTCACCTAATATAATCTCCCTTTTATGTTAACTTAAGGAAAATTAAGGGCTTTATTATATCTGCAAAATCTCTTTTTTAAAAATTCCATGCACTTTAATGATCACAAGTCTAATATCCCACTACCTTTGCCATATTCTTTTGGTTAGAATGAAGTTACAGATCCTGCATACACTCAAGTTGAAGGGCTTGGGTCATTATGGATAATTCTAGAATTATTCTACAATGTAATAATGTTATATATTATAACAACATATATATAACAATATAACAGTATATAATAGAAATAAGAATCCATTACAATCTCTACTGAGCCATTCATTTACCCATTATGATATTTTAATAGAAGTAAAGAAAAATACATATCACCTCTGTAGATTCTTAATAGTTGTTTACCAAAATATTACTGTTTTTAAATTAAGAATAAGTAATACAGAATCAGTATATTAACATGTTAGAATTAATATACCTCAGCATGAGAGCCAGACACTTAATGAAGAAATGCTAAGTGGTTTTCTACTTTAGAAATTTAAAAAAGGACATCTTTTATTGTTGATACTACTTAACTAACATTGTGTTGGGAGAAAATGCTCCGTGGTCTTTCTGCAGGTCTCAAGTTTTGTTCTAGAGTGTGTCTCAGTTATGTTTTTATAAGTAAAGTCTTAGAGTATGGACATAATGGCTCTCTGCAGGGCTAGGACAGACTTGTTTACTAACCAGAGTAGTAAGGGTAATATGTGTCTTTCCTTGTAACAAATGTTGAACAGATTTACTTATTTTTTCTTTATATGATTTGGGGTATCCTAAGTTGGGAGTTCATCACTTGTGATGCAAATCCACTGTGTGAATAGTGTCTACTGAGGCTATTACATATCACCTTTATGTAGAACTTGGAGGGCAAGGAGAACAAATAAAACTATGAAATTTTACTGTAATAGAATCCTTTGTCTCAGGTCTCTGTCAGCATCCTGGAACTGAAGCAGTCTAGTTTGTTAGCTTACAAATAGGATAACATATCAAACTCTTCAAAGTTCATGATGTACAGTTTTAGAGGTCTTAGTTATTGCAACAAGTTGAGACAAAGCAATGAACAGGATCAGAATTGGAAAAAAAAAAAAACACATTATTTCTGGGGCGCCTGGGTGGTTCAGTTGGTTGAGCGACTGTTTTTGGCTCAGGTCATGATCCTGGAGACCCGGGATCGAGTCCCACATAGGGATTCCTGCTCAGCGGGAAGCCTGCTTCTCCCTCTCTCAGTCCCTCTGCTTATGTTCCCTCTCTAGCTCTGTTTCTCTCTGTCAAATAAATAAATAAAATCTTTTAAAAAAAAACATTATTTCTATTTGCTTGTAACTGGAATACACATCTTGGAATCCTCACAAAGTCCGTTACAAAAGGAAAACAAATATTAAGCTAATAAATCAGACAAAGGAAGATAAATACCATATGATCTCACTTATGTATGGAATCTAAACAAAACAAAGACAAAGATCATGGATATAAAGAACAGATTGGTAGTGGCTGGAGGCAGGTGGTGGAGGGTGGGAAAAATGAGTGAAGGAGGTCAAGAGATAGAAACTTCTACTTACAAAGTAGAAAAGTCATGGGAATGAAATGTACAGCATGGTGACTACAGTTAGTAATACTATAATGCACATTTGAAAGCTGGTAAGAGAGTATAGATGTTAAAAGTTTTCATCACATAAAAAAAGTAACTGTGTATAGTGATAGATATTAATTAGACTTACTGTGATCATTTTACAATATATACAAATATATACTATATATAAATATCAGCTTATTATGTTGTATACTTAAACTAATGCTATATCAACTACACTTCTATTAAAAAAATAATATATTAATGGTGCCTGGATGGCTCAGTTGGTTAAGTGTCTGCCTCTGGTTCAGGTCATGATCTCAGGGTTCTGGGATGGAGGCTTGCATCAGGCTATCTGCTCAGAAGGAGGCCTGCTTCTCCTCTCCTCTTCTTGCCGCTCCCCTGTTTGTGTCCTCTCTCTCTGCCAAATAAATTTAAAAAATCTTAGTAATAATAATAAATGCTCGTTTTTTCAACCAACACTGAAAGCAAATAATCTTCATTGTTTAATGTAAGCAAAAAACCAAAGAAAATGAAAAAGAGGAATTACTGAAAGAGAAGACATTTTGATAGCAAAAATGAAATATTCTAAGGCATCAACGTAAAGTAATACTAGAAAACCTATACAAATACTGAAACACATTTTTTAAAGACACAAAATAGACTTAAAGATAGGGAAAAAATCATTTACTTGGAAAGGAAAACTCAAAACCAAAACCCCCAATTCAATTATTCCCCGGTTAATTTATGAATGTTTTAAAATTTCAGTTAAAATAGGGTCAAGTCTCTGCTTATTCACTCTGAATAAGAAATAAGAGGAATTATCTAGGAAATCCCAAACAAAGACAACAATGGAGAATGACTGGCACATCAACAGGTTAAAGGAAACAGTCCACCGTAAATGCCATATGCCATACTCCCGCTCCCGTGACCTGCTGTAGTATGTATTACAGCACAGGGTGGCAAGTGGAGGTTCTTTTCTGGTATACCTACATTTGTACACATACATTCTTTTTCCTTCTTTCTCTCTCTGGAGGAGAATCAAATACTTGATGGCATATGTATTTGTTTTTATTTATTTTATTCCTTTTATAGCTGCTTTTAAAGGTCATGGCCATACCTCTGAGATTTTTCTTGAATTCTATTTTTCTTTGACTTTAGTGAAACATATCTTATGTGTTTGTCTTCCTGAGATTTTTATTGTTGCTTTCCCATGTTTATGGTCCCCAAGTTGTTCTGTGGGAGTCTTTCATTTTTTACTAGTTTACTTATTTTAAAATGGCAGTACTATAGTACCTTGCTATTATTTTCATCCCAAATATCACAGAAACGTGGTCAGAATAATCATTTTGATGGTGAGGTAGTGTTTCAGTCTTTATTTTCAAGTTGAACACACTGATCTGCAATTTCTGGATTGTAGAAGGAGAGTAAAGAACAAAAAATGTGCTACTTCAACACTATTAAACTTTTCTGACAGTTTATTCAAAAAAAGTCATTTGTCATGAATTCATTTTTCCAAAAGTGATCTTTAATCTTTCAAATATTTTCAAACTGTCGATTCCTCCTCTGTTTTTTAAACAGCATGTGAACGTCTTCTCAGGAAAAAGAATAAAACTTCTTTAGCATCAGAAAAGAAGCTGGGCTATCCACTATTAATTTAACATTTTTTGAGCATCTGCAACATGCCAGACACCATGTCAACAAGTGTGTAAAAGAATGGGTTAAAAATGCCTTTGATCAGTTTGACTTTGATGGAAAAAAATAGCATGAAAAGCAATGCACTTGATATTTAGAGTGTATTCAGAATACACCAGATGTACTGAAATACTAAAAGATAGGGACTTCTCTTTTTCCGTAGCTGCCAAAGGTAAATAAATTTTACCTGGCAGCATGGCTTTCCTTCTCTGGTCTTTTGCCCTTCCCTTTGCTTTCCCTGCCCTTGTCCTTTGGCAGTTGTGTGACAAAGTTCCTTTTGATTCTTCAGTAGGCTTTTCGGTGGTCCCCTTGCCTTCTATAGTCTCTTGTTCTGCCATGCATTATGCAGCATGCTGTTTTAAATTCTCAGTCTTATGTTAATTTACTATGTCTTCATATTCTTTCTGATAGTTTGTTGACTGATAGCATTAACTTACCCTCTGACTTTATATAAACTTATCATTTTAACATAAACTTGCATTGCATCACTTCTTTTGACTTTTTGGTGCCAGTTTACAACTTTATCTTTACTTACTAAATGATGTCCCAAGTCTCTCCCTGCTTGACCATTCAGAGTAATTTGGTAATTGGAGATAAGAGATACTTTAGTTACCCCTTATCTGCTAATAAATATAGTTTGTTCATTTATTCACTCTGTATATATTCAGCAATTTTGTGCACATTATAGGCTCTGGTGTGGTTTGTTCATTTGTTTTTTTGATAGAATTACCCACTGAACATGATAAAGCCACGATCCTCATAAAATTAAGCTCTCCTTGGTGGGGAGGACAATGACAATAAAACTAAAGAAAAAATAATATACAATAGTGATAAATTCGATATTATAGTGTAAGGCAGGATAAAGAGACAAAGAATGATAGAAATGAGGAAAAGTTAATCATTTATAAAGAATAGTCAGGTGATTCCTCTCTAAAGAGCAGCTTGCCCCAAATGGACAAAGGGCAACCATTCATGCTATAACCTAGACTGAAGAGCACTGCAGCAGAGGGAAGAATAAGAACAAAAGCATGAAATGAGGGCACTTGTTTGTAGTATACAAAGGAGGGGTTAAATATAAAACAGCAAACAGAAAGGGACTCAAAATGAGCCAGATATAATGTTTCTTATTTCCATTATGGAGAGGTGAATTTGTCTTTTAAAACATTACCCAAATATTATATATTGATTTGTATTTATCATTTCCCTGGAGCAGCAGGTAATAATTTAAGAACAATTAATAAATATTATCTTATTTAGTCATTATAATATCTGTGAATTTATAAAAATAAATGGGTCAGTGATTTTTACAGGTAAAGAAACTAAGGAATTATGACTTGTCTAACAGAAACAGGTAAATGATTTATTTGGAACTTGTTGGGGATTCTTTGTACAGTCATTTGACTCCCTTTGTCACTGATTTCTACTATTTAGAAACAATGTTCACAGAAACAAATTGGTATCATCATTACCTTATTACTGTGACCCAATAACTTAAGAATCCTTATTCTTCATTAAATGTAAGATGAAGAACACAAATTTAAGCTGGTGTCAAATGAGGTTTTCCTACTGGGGGCCTCAAATGGAGACATCATCAAGTGGTGGAGGAGGAATTTACATCTCTATGCAATCTCAGAGTTCATTTAACAAGATATCTTCATGTAGCATCTCAGTTTGTTTCCAAAAGGAATGTGTGAGATAGAATGGCCAATCTGTATCCAAGAAGAAAGGTTCTGAGATCTGAGACTTAAACCAAGCAAACCAGCTGGTAGCAAGGATAGAAAAAGACTTGCTTTCTAAATCATCCATCCATCCATCCATTCATTGGCATAATCCAGAGAATCAGAGACAGATTCCTGTTGCTCTAGCAGTTAGGGAACCTGAACACTGGTAATGTAATACAATGGTATTAGGCCTTCACAGATTCAACCAATGACTCTTCCACTTCAGAGGATATACAGTTAAAAGAGAAAGCAAATCAGAATTATCCTTTTGATAATTCTTCCTGGCAAGGATAAAGTGACTTGAGGTTGGGTGGAATAATGCTTCCCATTATGGCACCAAGAGCATAATTTCTGAATGCAACTCCTATTTTTTTTGTTAATCACATCTACACTTTGAGAATTATGTGTCATGTATATATAATATAAAGTGGACTTCCCCAAAAAAGTTGAGAATCATGAGCAGCTGAATGGTACATAGAAATTATGTGTAATTTAGATAATTTAAACTGCTGCAGAAGATCAGTTGTATTAGTTATCTGTTTCTGGACATCACATTACCTCAAAACTTAGTGTCGTAAAAGAGCAATATGTATTATTTCAGTTTCTGTTTTCAGAATCTAGGCATGATTTATCTAGGACCTATGGCTCAGGATCTCTCGGAGGCTTTAATTAAAGTGTCAGATGGGCCTATAGTTTTCTTGAATCTTGACTGGGAAGGGATCTAGTCCCCAGCTCACTCACCTGGATGGTGGCAGCACTCGGTACATGTGCTCAGTAAGGGCCTCCATTCTTTTCTGCCTGTTGACTAGAGATTGCCCTTCATTCTTTGTGAAGTGGGTCTCTTCATAAGGTAGCTCACAATCTGGTGCCTTAATTTATCAGAGCAAGTAAGTGATGAAACGGAGAGGGAGAGATGTTCAACCACTTTTCAGCTTTCAAGGAACAATGCTATTTTCTTATCTATTAAGTGAGGTCATGATACTTTCCTTGAAAACACCATCATGTAAGAAGTATGGCATGGTATGTATGTGAAAACATGTCAAAGCATCAGGTACCTATGTAAAGCAAGCTGTTATTCCTATCAGTAGTAATAGTATAATTAAAAATAATGTCTAATAATGGTACCATTGAAGTAACATTTATGGCATGACGTTTGAATAAGGAGCTTGCCAAAGCAATGTTTTACATAGTAGCAAAAGCTAAAGATAAAACCCTAATTTTTGGAAAATGGATTTTAAGGTAAAGTAGTAGAGTGAGCAAAACATTCATTCATTTCATAAACATTTTTGAGCATTTTTTCAGTGCTAATCACACTAAATAAGGCTGAATTATAGATCTAAAGTGAGTTTAATTCTTTTATGTGTTAGGAATAGATTTGGGGGATGGGGAATAAATGCCTCAAAGGAATAATAGAATTAACCTTATTCAAATCCCATGTTTTATAAAAGTGGAGAGAAGCAGAGTTAAAGTTTACGTAGATCATACAGTAAGGAAGCATCAGAGTCATCAGAGTGATCCGTAGAATCCTGGCCTCTGATACCTAGGTGAATGTTTTTTTTAAGAAAGATGGTTGTTTTTATTCCTAGTATTTTTTTAAGTCTCTGTTGGATGTTTTATTACTTTTGACAACAAAACAAAACAAAACAAAACAACAACAATAAAAACCTGACTAGTTGTAAAGAGCAGTAGATGAAATAGTAGGAATGAATATTTCATTCTAACATCAAAAACTCAGGTTTCTTTTTTTGTTTGTTTGTTAGTTTGCTTCTATTTTCAAAAAGAAAAGTTTTTTGAATGGTGCCTAGGTGAGTCAGTCGTTAACCATCTGTCTTCGGCTCAGGTCATGATCCCAGAGTCCCAGGATCCAGCCTTGCATCAGGCTCCCTGCTCAGTGGCAAGCCTGCTTCTCCCTCTCTCACTCCCCCTGCTTGTGTTCCCTCTCTGGCTGTGTTTCTCTCTGTCAAATAAGTAAATAAAATCTTTTTTAAAAAAAGGTTTTTGAGATTTAAAAAAGTATGCCAATATTTTTTTTCTACCTGAATAAAAACATTGTAGACTGTTGGAAACTCTTGCCATTAAAGTAAGGCAGTATTTGTCATAGATACCATAAGTGAAATATAGAGATTACTGTAATTTTCACTTGCATGAAATTCCTTCATGATAACCAAGAGCAAAATATTTATTATTTGCATTTACTATTATTTATAGAGGGTTTGGGAACACATATGAGTGACTTCATTATAACAGGCGTACATCAATGTGGGGTATTTGAATGTTGGATTAAAACTGGTTGTCATTCCTGGCTTCTAGGTCTAAACCAGGGGAGCTTTAAATAATACTGATGCCTTGGCATCATACCTGACCAAATAAATCAGAACCTCTGGGATTGCAGTCGAGGTATCAATATTTTTAAAGTTTTTTAGGTGAGTCTAATGCACAGCTGGGGTTGAAAAGCCCTGAGTTATAAAAAAGAAAATACCAATGTGACATCCACCTTTGGGTGCATACATTGACACTACCTAGTACAAATACTTTCTGAAAAAAGGGTGACATCTTCAGATATTTAACTGATATTTACAGTTACTTTCTTTTACAAAGTTCTTTTGAGCTAATATATTTGATGGAGTTGCAACATCAAGTTATCAAATTAATGATGTGTCATCACCTGCTAACATGAAATAGGTGTTATGTTTCTAACAGCAAATGTTAGATTAATGTCATTTTAGTCACAAGAAGTTCAAAATCAATTTCAATGCTAATCAACAGTTGAAAGAATAGATTAGTAATGCAGTGAATGTCATTACCCTTTCAAGCGTTTCTTTTATGCAATATTCCCTGCTGAAGTGAATAGGGTTGCAAGCCTATGATACCATAAAACAAAGGTATCAGATTAAAAGAAAGAAAGAGAAAAGATCCTGGAGAAGAAGAAGTTAAGTTCAAAAAAAAAATCCTTATTAAATTTAGTTTGCCTACAATAGACTATCAGTAATAGAGCGAATATTTTAATATTTAAAATACAAATCTCTTCCAAATTAAAAAAATGATTTGTATGATTTTGAAGATTTTTATGTTGTCATTTTAATTTTACTATAAATTCCTAACTCAAAATTATTATTTTTATCTCTACTGGATGATACTACTTTAGGCTGGTATTATTATATTTGCTCCACTATATTATTAAAGTAACCTAATCAGTAGAAGGCAGCATCACAGTAATATTCCTAAGAGAAAATATGATCTTGTTATTCTAATCCAGTGATAATTTCTAAAAGACCCAAAGCACATTTTCTTTTATTACAGATCTCTTATTCATTTCTAGTGTAGGTTTGAATGATATTCTGTGACTATACTTACTTTTTATGTGCAAAAATATTGCTTATGCAGAGAAATTCATATTAACATACGATTCTCAGTTGAAGAAAGTTGTTTAAAGATTTGACTGAGGATGAAATCTTTTTGCACGTCATTTCTCTACTGTAGGAAGGTTTAGCAGAAATAAAAGTAAAAGGTGTGCAGTGGTATCATTACTGTTTTAATTTGCAATTCCCTAATGGCACATGATGTGCTTCTTTGACCTTTATATATCTTCTTTGGCGAGGTGTGTATTTTTATCTTTTCCCATTATTATTTGCTTTCTTATTGTTAAGCTTTGAAAGTTCTTTGCATATTTGGATGCAAGTCCTTTATCAGGTACCTTTGGCAAATATTTTCTCCCAGTTTGTGGCTTTTCTATGAATTCTCTTAACAGTGTATCTGCAGAGAAGAAGTTTTTACTTTTTTTTATTGTTACTTAAATTTTTTCCCCAGTGTTCCAAGATTCATTCCCCATTCCCCACACCCATGCTCCATGCAATAGGTGCCCTCAGTACCCATCACCAGGCTCTCCCATCCCCCCACCCCCTCCCTCCAAGTCCCTCAGTTTGTTTCTGTGTCCAAAGTCTCTGTTGTTTCGTTTCTCTCCCTGGGTTACCCTTCTTCCCATTTACTTTCCTTCTCAAGTTTTTACTTTTAATAAAGACCCACTTATTAATTATTTTGTCCATGTATGGTGCTTCTGATGTTGTATATAAAGTTATCTCCAAACTCAAGATCACCTAGATTATCTGTGTTCTTGGAAGCTTAGAGTTTTATATTTTAAATTAAGTCTATGATCCATTTTGAGTTAACTTTTGTAAAATGCATGAGGTCTGTGTCTATATATTTTTTTCTTTACATGTATATCCAGTTCTATTATCATTTTTCTTTTTGGACTCCTTTTTCCATTGGATTGTTTTTCCTCTTTCATCAAAAGTAATTTGACTGTATTTGTTAGATCTATTCCTGGGCTCTCTGTTATGTTCCATTGATCTATTTGTCTATTCCTTCACCAATACAACAGTATCTTCATTGTTATTACCTTCTAGAAGGTCTCAAAGTTGGGTATTGTTGATCCTCTGATTTGGTTCTTCAGTATTGTGTTGGCTACTCTGGAGTTTTGACCTTTTTCTGTAACTTTAGAACCAGTTTGTTGATAGCCACAAGATATCAGCTTTCTGGGATCTTCGTTGGAATTGCAGTGAATCTATAGACCATGTTGGGAAGAACTGATGTCTTAACAATATTGAGTCTTTCTATTTATGAACATCAAACATCTTTATTTATTTAGACTTCCTTTGATTTTCATCAGAATTCTGTATTTGTTGTGTTCTGAATGTATGGGTAACCCCAGAATTCAAATGTTGTAATTCTAAATTCCAAAAGTGACAATGTTATTAGGTTGGATCTTTGGAAGGTGATCAAGCCATCAGAGTGGAGCTCTTATAAATGAAATTAGAGCTTTTACAAAAGAAATTCCAAGCTTTTGCATGCTAACAGAGGGAACAGTGGACAAAACTAAAAGACAAGCAACAGAATGGGAGAAGATATTTGCAAAATCTCTAAAGAACTTATGAGACTCAACACCCAATGAACAAATAATCCAATCAAGAAATAGGCAGAAGACATAAACAGACATTTCTGCAAAGAAGACATCCAAATGGCCAACAGACACATGAAAAGATGCTCAACATCACTTAGTATCAGGGGACTACAAATCAAAACCACAGTGAGATACTACCTCATATCAGTAAGAATGGCTAAAATTAACAAGTCAGAAAATGACAGATGTTGGCAAGGATGCAGAGAAAGGGGAACCTTTTTACGCTGTTGGAGCAAATGCAAGCTGGTGCAGCCACTCTGGAAAACAGTATGGAGGTTCCTCAAAAATTTGAAAATAGAGCTACCCTACAACCCAGCAATCGTACTACTAGGGATTTACCCCAAAGATACAAATGAAGTATAGATACAAATGTAGGATGTCATGTGAACCCCAATGTTTATAACAGCAATGTCCACAATAGCCAACCTATGGGAAGAGTGCAGATGTCTATTAACCTATGAATGGATAAAAAAGATGTGGTGTATATGTATACACACACACACACACGCACACACACACACGTGAATACTACTCCACCATAAAAAAAAAAAAAAAAAAAACATAAAATCTTGCCATTTGCAATGACATGGTTGGAACTAGAGGGTATTATGTTAAGTGAAATAAGTCAATCAGAGAAAGATAATTATCATATGATCTCATTGATATGTGGGTTTTAAGAAACAAAACAGATCATAGGGGAAGAGAGGAAAAAATAAAGGAAGATGAAACCAGAGAGGGAGACAAACCATAGGAGACTCTTAAACATAGGAAACAAACTCAGGGTTGCTGGAAGGGAGGTGGGGGAATGGGATAACTGGGTGACGGACAGTAAGGAGGGCACATGATGTAATGAGCACTGGGTAGTATATGCAAGTGATGAATCACTGACTTCTACCTTGAAACCAATAACATACTGGTTACTTAAAATAATAATCATAATAATATAATATGTTAATTAATTGAATTTAAGTTTAAAAATGGAATAAATAAATAAGAAATTCAAAAGAGCTCCCTTGCTGCTCCTTATACCTGTGAGGACATATTGAGAAATCTGTCATTGAGAAGAGAGTCCTTACCTGACCGTGCTAGTACCTTAATCTCAGATTTCCACCTTCTAAAACTGTAATAAATTTCTGTTGTTCATACACTACCCAGTCTGTGATATGTTTTGTTAAACCAACCTGAATATACTAAAATGGTAATTGTCTTCATATCATTCTGGTACATATTTTGTGAGATGGATACCTAAGCATTTGAATTTTTTATGTGAATATAAATAGCATTATGTTTTTAGTTTCAAGTTGGTATTTGGAAAGGCAATTAATCTTGTATCCTGCAAACTTGCTATCATTGCTTATTGTCCCATCTCGTTCGGACTTTGGGATTTCCTATATAAACTGTCCTATCATTTGTGGACCAAGATAATTTTACCTCTTGTTTCCCAATCTATAAGCCTGTATTTGTCCCCCCCTCCTGCCTTTTAATTTTTATTTTTTACCTTTGTCATATTAGCTAGGACTTCTAGTTCAATGTTAATAGAAGTGTTGAGAGCGTGCATTCATACCTTCTCTCAATCTCAGTGTGAAGCATTCAGCTTCTCACCACTAAATATGATGCTGGCTGTAAGGTTTTTGGAGATGTTCTTAATTAAGTTGAGAAAAGTTTTCCTCCATTTCTTGTTTGCTGATAGCTTTTATCATGGATCAATGTTGATTTTGTCACATGCTTCTTTTGAATCTATTGCTATGAGCATGCCATTTTTCTTCTTGAGCCTTTTTAAGTTTTTTAACAGAAAACTATACAAAGTTTATTACATTTTTGTAACACGTGTGCACATTGTCTTCACAAGAGCATGAAGAATCAAAGAAATGGCCGAAACAGGAAGTTTTTTATACCTTTTAAATAAAGAAACAATAAATTGGTGAAAAATTGACAAGATAAAGTAGTTTGGGCTAGAAGTGTTAAATGGTGGAAAAGTAAGTAGGAATATAAGTGTACATTTAGCAAGTTTTGTTTGTCCAGATTTATCTTTAGCTTATTGAGATGATGGATTCCAATAATTAATTTTTAAATATTGAACCAAACTTGTATATCTGAGATAAATTCCATTTGTTTATAGTGTATAATGCTTATTATATACTGCTGGGATTTTTTTCTAATATTTTGTTGGGGATTTTTACATATTTTTATGAGAAATAGTAGTCTGTAACAGTCCTTTTTTATAATGTCTTTGGCATTACTTTTAGATTAACACTAGCTTCTTAGTATGAGTTATAAAGTATCCCTTCTGCTTCTATTTTCTCAAAGTGATTGTAGAAAATTGGTGTCATTTCTTCATTAGAATTCACTAGTGATGGGTTTAGAGCCTTGTGCTTTCTGTTTTGGTTATTAATTATTGAATCAGTTTCTTTAGTAAGACCTATTCAGACAGTCTGTTTCTTGCATGTTTTTGTGGATTGTACCTTTCAAAGAATTGCTTCATCAAATTTATTAGTATTGTGGGCATAGAGTGGTCCATAATATTCCTTTATTATTATTTTAATATCTATGGGTTCCATAGTGATAGCTCCTCTTTAGTGTCTGATAATTTGTGTTTCTTTCTTTTTTTAATTTTTGTTCTTTTTTAGTCTGGTTAGAAGTTATCAATTTCGTATCAAAGAACTAGCTATAAGTTTTGTCAATTTCCTTCTATTGATTACCTGTTTTTAATTTCATAGATTTATGGTCTATATTATTTCTTTATATCTGTTTTACTTGGAATTTGATTTCACCTTTTTCTAGTTTTTTTTTATTTTAGGGTATAAGCTTAAATTATTGATATCAGGGTCTCTTTTCTAATATACAGTGAATGTTATAAATGTTTTTCTAAGAACTATTTTCTTTGCATCCCACAAATTTTGAGATAAATTGTGTATTCTTATTTTAATTTGGTTCAAACTATTTTAAATTGCATTAACTCAAGTGTTATGGAGAAGTATTATTTAAGCTACAAATATTTCAGTGTTTTTCCAGTGTTTGTCTCTTACTGATTTCTAGCTTAATTCCAATATGGTCTATAAGCAACCAGTATGATTTCTATTCTTTTAAGTTTACTAAGAGGTATGGCTCCAAATTTGGTTTATCTTGGTGAATGGTCCACATGAGCTTGAGAAGAATGTATAGTATGCTGTTTTTGAAAGAGGTAGTCATCAATTAGATTTAGTTGATGATGGTACTGTCCATTTGAATCATATCCTTACTGATTTACTGCCTGCTGAATCTGAAATTACTGAGAGATTGGTATTGAACACACCAACTGTGAAAACATTCTTGATCTCATATGTTTTTATGCTATGCTTTTCAGCTCATACACATTATGAGTCTTTAGGTCTTTTTGGATACTTAATCCCTTTATATTATGTAAGCCCTTTTTCTGTATCTGATAATTTTCCTTCCCATGAAGTTGGAGTTGTCTTCCATGAATGTATTTTCTACAAATTTCCTCTGAGTAGTCTTAGTATGGTATATTTTTCTCTCTTCCTCTACTTTTTATCTACTTTTGTTCTTTTATTACAGTAGATTTCTTTTTTCTTTTTTCTTGACATTTACTTTATTTTTTTTCATTTTCTTGTTATTATTATGTTCAATTAGCCAGTATATAGTACATCATTAGTTTTTGATGTAGTGTTCAGCATTCATTAGTTGCATATAACACCCCTTGCTCTCCACCACATGCACCTTCCTTACTACTGATCACCTGGTTACCTCATCCCCCCACCACCCTCCCTTCTAGAACCCTCAGTTTGCTTCCCTACTGTCCAAAATCTCATGGTTTGTCTCCCTCTCTGATTTCTTCCCATGCAGTTTCCCTCCCTCCCCCTGTGATCCTCAGCACTATTCCTTATGTTCCACATATGAGTGAAACCATATGTTAATTGTCTTTCTCTGCTTGACTTTTTTCACTTAGCATAATCCCCTCTAGTTCCAACCATGTTGCTTCAAATGGTGGTTATTCATCCTTTCTGATGGCTGAGTAATATTCCATTGTATATATGAACCACATCTTCTTTATCCATTCATCTGTTGAAGGACATCACAGCTTCTTCCATGATTTGGCTATTGTGGACATTGCTGCTGTGAACATTGGGGTGTACCTTATTCTTACTATGTCTGTACCTTTAGGGGGTAAATACCTAGTAGTGCAATTGCTGGGCCATTAGGGTAGCTCTATTTTTAATGTCTTGAGAAGTCTCCATTCTTTTTTCCAGAGTGGTTGTACCGGTTTGCACTCCCACTGGGTGTAAGAGGGTTCCCTTTCTCCCCATCTTGGCCAACACTGGTTTCCTGTCTTGTTAATTTTTGCCGTTCTAACTTATATAAGGTAGTACCTCATTGAGGTTTTGATTTCAATTTCCCTGATGGCTAGTGATGTTGAACATTTTTTCATGTGTATGTTAGGTAGATTTTTTTATAAACAATATGTATTTAGATCTGTTTTCTTTCTTTAATCCACTGTGACTATCTCTTTTACTTGGTGATATTATACCACTGACATTTAAAATGATTATTGATATAATTGGTTTCTAACCTATTTTTAAACTATATTCTAATCCTTGTCTCCTTTCCCCCCACCATTTGTCTGCCTTCTTTGGTTTTAATTTAGTATTTTATATAACTCCATTTTTTATTCTCTTTTCTTAGCATTTCAATTATACATCTTAAAAAAATGTTTTTGGTTGTCCTAGTGTGTGTAAGACACATTTACAACCAATAATTCTACTTTTGGATAACACTATACTTGTTTCACTCGTAGTGTAATTATTTTATAACTGTAACTGAGTTCTTCTTCCCAGTTCCTTTAAAATTGCTCTCATTCTTTTCACTTAACCCATAAAGTGTAATCACGTAATACATCATTGCTATGATTATTTTGAGCAATCATCGTTATGAAGAAGCAAGAAAAGTATTGGGGGGATAAAGCTCATTTGAAGGCTTAGATACCTTGAGTACCTTAGCATCTAATATTGCAGGCCAATTTATTACTACAAATTAAATTTTATAAACACTTTTGTATTATTATAGTCATCTCAGCCTTCTATCCAGAAAATTCAAACATCAAAAATCATCTCTGTATTCAATGGACCATGTATCAATATGGCCTAATTTTTTATAAAGTGTTCTCTTAGTATGAGTGTTAAAAAGTATACAGTTTCTTGTGCTAATGCAAATTATGACTTCGATTATTTCTTTTCAAAATGAAACATACCTTTTCATAAAATAACATTTCTGATAAGAGCATTAATATTACTTATTTTAGTCATATATAATGTAGTGGTGATTTTGAAATTAGTTATTATTAATTTTAAAATTCAATAACCAATGCTTGAAATGCATTTGAAATTAAAGTCAGTGTGATTTCAGGCATCTTAACAATAACCTTTATTTTTTTTAAGCACTGTATGAACGTATCACTCAAGTTAATTGAGAATAAGAAACCCAGAATATGGTCACAAGTTGGGAATTGTTCATAGAATCCCTTTCTCTATGAAATAATCATTTCAGTATCTGTTTATATTTTATTAGTACCTGATAGGTTTTTTTCTGAGATATGTTTTTCTGGCCAGTCTTTGAAAAGCCGTTTTTTGGTTTGTAGATAAACCTTAGAAATCCGATACAGAGAATTTCCAGAAAAATGCTGCTTAAAAAAAAAAAAAAAATCTGCTCTGTATACTGATTCAAGTGAAATGCAGTGCAGTCTACCACTAGATATGCAAAAGTTTAAGTTTTTGTTAACTAAATGTTGACCACAGAAAATTGTAACAATCGAGTGTTTATTTTTAATTTTCATCTTGCTTCAGTAGCTGGGAAATCCACTTAAAAAATATTTAAGTCTTCCAGGGGCGCCTGGGTGGCTCAGTTGGTTAAGTGACTGCCTTTGGCTCAGGTCATGATCCCCGAGACCCAGGATCGAGTCCCATATCGGGCTCCCTGCTTGGTGGGAAGCCTGCTTCTCCCTTTCTCACTCCTCCTGCTTGTGTTCCCTCTCTGGCTGTGTTTCTCTCTGTCAAATAAATAAAATCTCAAAAAAAACAAAGTATTTAAGTCTTCCAGTTTTAAGTTCTAGCTTTCATTTGATTTATAGAGATGGTATTTCCACTTTAGTGCTAGGTTACTGTGTAAATATTTATTATTCAGGTACATAGCTCATAAATAATTTTGTATAAATAATCCTAATGGTTGCTATTTATATGAGTACACCTAGAAAGTTTTAGCATGTCTTTTGATTTCAAGATTTTTTAAAACAGTAAATAAAATAATTGCAGAAAATATTGTCATACTTTTGAATGCTGTAGGGATTATTAAACAAATAGCCATGATGCAAGACAACTACTCTGAGCCAAGAACATAATATGTCAGTAGGGACAATTATGGCAAATTAATTACAATGTAGAATATAATTTTACAATGAAGAATAATTGTTTCATTCCTGTAGTCCATGACTCAATATTAGCTCATAAAGTGGGGCTCTCTTAAGTGTAAAATGATCTTTTCATTTCTTTAATAATAAAAATTTATTTTAGAGTACTATCTTATGTAAATTAAATAAGATGTATGAACAGGCTTAACACAGTGATGTCCGTATTCATATTCTTTAACTATAATTGTTTAGTGATACTTTATTAGAACACTTCAACCTTTTATTGAAAAAATTCTTTTTTCCCAGATTTTTATCCATAGTAAAAGAAAATTATATTTTCCATTTAAAAAGATAATTTGTTCATTGAAGAAATACCAAAGTAATTTAGCAAAGAAGAAAAAGAAATATTCCACTATGAATTACTTTGTAGTAAAAATGAATATTTAACACACTTTGAAATGTAGAAAAGGAAGCTCTCACAATCTACTCGTTGAGAAGCTAATTTTAATTTCCTGAAATAAAGTTTAAGTGAATAGAGACTTGCGGTTTATCAGTAATATTATTCTTATTGTTCTTGCCAAACATATCTAGTATTTGCAACAACACTGCAGCTGAAATCCCAGAAAAATGTAGGTCCTACTTTATGCATATGGTTTAGAGCTTCCTGATTCTTTTGTTTAGTGTTCCTGACAAAAGAAAAACCATGTTTTTCTCCAAACATATTTACTCCTGGGCACACAGGAGTTAGGTGGCAATATGTGACCAATTTCACTTAATGGAATGTGAGAAGAAAGATTGTGTACAACCAGATTTGGATTGATCTTTTCATTTTCCTTCCCTCCCCTCATCCCCAGTCTGTTAATACATTGTGGGGATATATTAAGGAGGTCAGTTTCACAAGATAAAGGGACAGTGTATGGTTTCCTAATGGCAACTGCCATACTGGATTATGAGCCATAATGGAAGTTGAGTAATCAAATCTCAGTGCTAATTCACTGAAAATTTTTGGTTTTGGGTTTTTTGCTTTTGCTTTTTTTGTTTTTTGTTTTGTTTTGTTTTTTGTTCTTTGATATAAGAGCTTGCATTATGTACCCAAAGCCTATAAACTTTGAATTAGCAATAATCGCGCCTCGGATAAACCTCATTGGCTACGATACTGCCACTGCGCAAAGCTAAAGCCTATAAACTTTGAATTTACATAATATTTTAGATAGAGTGTAAAAAGATATAATTTATTCAGTATGTTTAAGAGATACATTTCAAATTGAACTTTAATATTATACATTGTAAGGGAAGTGCCCCTAAGTATGAATTTTAAACTCTATCATTCTCTCTGGGGAGTTGTGATCAATGGAAGGAAATATATTGTCAATTTCTTAGTATTTTGTTAATAGAGAAAATAACATAGTTAGTTATATATCTGTTTAGCCCATAACATTATGAATGTTCATTAAGTGTGGTATAATCTCCTCAGCCATATATGTCATATATATATCCTAATATATATTATCAATTATAAATATTATATATAAAATCTTGTTTGTAAAGACTTATCAGAAGTAACTAATGGGTATATTCCCATAGCCAATTCTGTGGTGAGCAGGCCAAGTAATATTTGTATCTTAATTAGACAGGAAAAGGGATAGGGACATGCTCTGATTTAAAAAAACAACACTCTCTATGGAATAAAAAAGGATCTTGCACCAGGCAATTAGGCATATTTCCATTACTGAAGTGGCTCTAAAAATTAATCTCAGGGACTAGCAAAAATAAAATTCTTCAATATAAACATCAGGCAAAAAAAAATCCCTTTTTGTTATAAATAATACGGAGAATGAAAGCTATATAATGTCCATATTTATTTTCCAAAAAGTTACATAGCTTTTTCACAATTTCACTATGTAAAAAAGCTTGTTCTTTCACACTTTACCATGAGTATGAAGTCTAATTATAATATTGTCTCTTTTTCTATTTGAATGTGTCAGTTTTCATATTATGACTTTCACACCTGTACTAGCTAAGATTAAACAACCATGTCATCTGAGACCACCCAGCAACTAAACTGTGAAAATTAATTTCAATTTCACCTAAGCTCAACCCCATGCTGTTTTCCCATTATTCCCGTACCAGGGTATCTGTGACTTTCACCTACCAAATGGCTTACTTATTATTATAGACAATACTCTAAAGAGTTGCAGTGATGAACTCTCTCTCCTATTTCTGTATAACTTTAATAAACACATTTTATGTTTGATGGAAAGATTTATAAAAGTATTATTCTTGTTTCTCATTGACAAATGTTTAACTGAAAACCTCCTAATGATAAATATTAAACTCTAAAAAGTATTTAGGCTAGCTGGGAATATGTGTGATAATATTATATAATAAATATATAAAATGTCTTATTTAAGTAGTTAGTATGTTAAGAAAGAGTTAAAAAATAAATGACATAAAAACTGACAACACCTAAAGGGAAAGTAGAAAAATCTACAATCACAGTTGGAGATGTAATGATTCTTCATTAGGTGATAGAACAATACAAGACAATGCCCTTACAAGGAAACTGCCTCCTGATATGATAGTGTGTGTGTGCGTGTGCATGCACATACAAAAATATGAGTGTATTTCTTAAGATTTTCATAAAATGTTAGTATTTAGAATCTACCAATGTCTAAAAATGATATTACATCATGATTAAATATAGTTTATCCCTGCTCCCTCAACCTGATAATGTATAGGCTAAAAAAATAGAACTAACACTGTACTTAATGATAAATATGAAATGCTCTCCTCTGATGATCAGGAATGAATCAAAGATGAACATCTTCACATTATTTCTAGTCTATGTACCATGATCCTAGATAATACAATAAACCAGGGGTGTTGAGGGGACAGAGAGAGGTGGAGGCAAGGCAGAGACATAGAGAGGGTGGGGGACTGAGGGAGAGAGAATGGGAAAAGAGAGTAAGGGACACCGAGCATACAGTTTGGAACAAAGCAGTAAATTTATTTACAGAGGATATGATCAAGTATATAAGAAATTCTAAGGGGTCTACAAAATTGTTACTAGATTTAATAAACTCTAGTATAAATTTACCAAGTCATAAAATGCTAGGTCAGTATACCAAAAGCAATTTTTATATACAAACAATTGAAAATTGAATTTGAAAATATCACTTAAGTAGATTTTAATGACATGAAATATTTAGAAATAAATATATATATGCAAAATTTGTAAACTGAAAACTACAAAGTATATTGAAAGAAAGTAACAAATACCAAAATAAATCAAGAACTATACCTTGTTATTGGATTGGAAGACTCAATGTGGTAAAGGTAGAATTTTCTTCACATCAGTCTATATATTCCTTGCAATGACAAACAAACTTCCTAGCAAACTTCTGTAAAAATTGACAAGGTTATTCCAAAATGTACATGGAGGGGTACCTGGGTGTCTCAGTCAGTTAAGTGTTTGCCTTCAACTTAAGTCATGATCCCCAGGGTCCTGGGATCAAGCCCCACATTGAGCTCTCTCCTTAGCAGGGAGTCTGCTTATTCCTCTCCCTCTACCTGCTGCTCCACATGCTTGTGCTCTCACTCTCTGTTAAATAAATCTTAAAAAAATGTATATGGATATTTTAGGGACATAAGATAATCAAAACAATTTTGAAAATAACAAACTTAGAAAACTAACACTACCTATTTCATTGGAATACCATAAAACTACAGTAATCAGAGCCAGTATAGTATTGGTATAAGTATAGGTATTTGGATCAATGGAGCAGAATAGAGAGTCCAGAAGTAGAGCCACAACTTGCACTGTCAGTTGATTTTAAACACATGTGTAAAAGTAATTCAGTCAGGAAAAACAGTTCAACAAATTGAACTGGAACAATTGGACACTCATAAAGACAAACTTTAAACCATACTTCAGACCATATATCAAAATTAACTTGAAAATAGACGATAGACCTAAATACAAAAATCAAAACTATAATATTTCCTAGTTTAGGAAAGCATTTTTAACCAGACTACAAAAAGCATAAACTATTTAAAAAAAAAACAAAAATGTTAAAATTTTTGTAACAAAATGTAAAGCAGATACTCTTTGAAAAATACTTTAAAGAATTTGAAAAGACAAATTTTATACATATTTACATATATTTTAAATTATATGTAGACTTGTATCATTTTTTAATCTTAAAATTCAATAAAAACACAACTGAGTTATAGACAAATGTTTTAAACTGGCACTTGACAGAAATATATTAGCTAATATGTTTATGAAAAAAAACTCAGTATTTTTAGTCATAGGTAAATGCATATTTAAACGATAATGAAATAAAACAGCAAACCTATTAGAATAGCAAAAATTAGAGATGAGAGTATCCAGGGTTGATGAGGATGGGAAGTAACTATAACCTTTGAAAGCCATTTGGAAGTTTCTTTTTATATCAAGTATATACTTACCATACAGCCTAGCAATTCTGCTAGATATTTATTCAGAACAGATCAAAGTATATAATCAAAAAATGAACACAAAAAATGCTAGATGAGACCATTAATATAAAGTCTAGAACTGGTAAAATTAATGTATAGTGATAGAAATGAAATCACTGGTTTCTGGGCTAATGGATTGGTGAGTAGCAAGGCAGGAGATAACTAGTCTTAAAATGGGCAAAAGGGAATTAATTGTTTGAGTTGATGGAATTCTTTATATGTTGATTTTGGTGGTGCTTAATTGGGTATGCAAATGTGTTGTGATTACATATATATGTAAAAACATGTGTTCATTTGACTCACAATATAATACAGTATGTATGAAAAACCAAAGTGAGACCAGACCTCAAAGAAAATTGTCAAAGGAACCAGTTTCACAACTTTTAAAAAGTAAAATTAACTCACACCGGAAGGGAATTGGAGGGCTAAAAGAATGGTTAGTAAGAGAGGATTTTATTTGAAAGTGTAGGAGAAGAAAACTTTGTCCTTCTTCCCTTCTAGGTTCTTTCATCTAATAACTAAATTGGTATAACAGATTAACAGGAGAAAAACAAATTTTGTACATACAGGATCTCCATAAAAATATGAAACTTTTTAGCGGTTAGGGAATTGAGGCTTAAATACCATTGTGAGCCAAGGAGAAGAGAGTAGGGATCTGGGGCTTCAAAGGGGAGGAAGACAATTCACAGGAAGATGAGAAGAGCAAATATTTGCCAAATAAATGTTTGCGTTGCATGCAGATAAGTTTTTCTGATAATAAAGAGTTATCTCTGGTAGTAGTTCTCTTCCTGGCACAATCTTCTTATCTAAGTTATTTTAGGAGGTTAAAAGGAGGTTAAAGACACTTCTTGCTTATCTTCAGCTTGAAATAATCCACATACCAAAGTAGCACATTCTGGGTTGGCATAGTTTGCCCTGCCTTCAAATTATTTAAAAAAAGATTGTGCCCATACTGTAAGCCCTCCTCCTACCACTACATCCATATGCTAAGGAGAAAATGGGTGGGGTGAGTGTCTTTAAATTTAAAGGGAGAAGAGACCATTTGGAGAACTTAGCTAGAGCTGTTATGGGTTCAATTGGTTCTCCAAAAAGATATGTTGAAATTCTAACCCCAGGTACTTATGAGTGTGACATTATTTGAAATAGGGTCTTTGCAGATGCAGTCAAATTAAGATGGGGTCATTAAGGTGGGCTCTAATTCACTGAGTAGTATCCTTATAGGAAGATAGATGGCGCATACAGATACAGATGTGAAGACTGTCATGCGGTGACAGAGGTGGAGATGGAAATGATGAAGCTGTGAGCCTGGGGAAGCTAAGGATTGCTGGCAAACTATCAAAAGGTAGGAAGAAGCATGGATGGATCCTCCTTAAATGTCACGGAGAGAACATGACCCTTCCAGCACCTCACTTTCAGAACACTAGCCTCCAGAATAGCGAAGAAGCAATAAATTTCTGTTGTTCCTAGCCACCCAGCTTGTGGTACTTTGTTCATGAACCCTAGGAAGCTAATAAAGTTGTTTTCATTAACCAAGATTGTAACGTTCAAAGAGAAAAATAGAGAATGAGATATTTTGTCTAGCTTTTCCAATGACTGGAGTAAAGAACAAGTTGCTTCTGTGTTGGATTTTGCCCATACTCTCATATTTTATCAAGGCCAAAGATTGTATAAATGTTTCCTGTGGACTACATGTAGTTCATTTAGGAGATAGCCAGGATGGAATTAAGTCCTACCCAAGCCAATAGTGTTGTCTTCAGGGAAAACATAGAAATTTTGTGGAGTAGATTGCCGAAAGTCAGACTCTGGAAAAGAATCGCCAGCTGAAGGAACATCAAGGTCAACATTGGGTCAATAGAGTTTGAGTTGATGGGTCCAGAGTGGGTATGTGAGAGAAGTAGTAAGCTTTAAATATTTGCCTAGCACAGAATGTGTTAAGTTCTTTTACAAGAGCAGCCAGCCACCAAGTAGAAATTTTTCTATATCCCTTTCTCATTTTTGCTCTGATCCGGAAGGGTAAAAAAAAAAAAAAAAAAATTTTTTTAAAGGTGGAGAACGTGTTTCTAACCTGCATTAGTTAGGGGACAGAAAAAATAAAATAGAAAGGCTTATTCTTCAATTTGGATTGAGGAGCTGAGTAATAATATCATACTTTATAAGATTATTTCTCAATCAAGGGTGTGTTTTCTGGCACAAGTGACAGAAAATTTTAAGTTACTTAAGAGGATTCTGGAAAATCATGAGATTTGCCAAAGTTTTTATCCAAGAGCAGAGGAGATAACTAAAGAAATATTTTTAAAGAATGTGGTAGAAAGTAAAGGTTCTTCTATGATTACATCCCATGGATTCTAGTTGTTTGTAAACAAATTTACAGACAGAGATCAAAACTTGAATGAAGTCAGGCATTCTTTGCTGGATCATCATATCATGATGAGGTATCTTGT
Source organism: Spilogale gracilis (assembly GCA_004023965.1). Classification (NCBI taxonomy): domain Eukaryota; kingdom Metazoa; phylum Chordata; class Mammalia; order Carnivora; family Mephitidae; genus Spilogale; species Spilogale gracilis. The sequence continues at coordinate 47,868 of PITA01015996.1, forward strand.
GAAAACAGTGTATTGGAGGATAATTTTCAACCCCATCAGATACTTTCTCTGGAAAAAAATAAAAGAGGCAAAGAAGGAAAGTCAGTGTGGTGCTAAGTGGGACATAGATGTGTGTGTGTGTGTGTGTGTGTGTGTGTGTGTGTGTGTGTGTCCCATGCTATTTTCTTAATATCAGCTCTTATCTCTAGAGGTAATCTCCAGAGATGGCCCATTTTTCTTA
>PITA01015997.1:9132-48178 GCA_004023965.1 Spilogale gracilis
AATATAGAAAATCATTTGCATTGATAATTAAAAAAAAAAGAGGTTATCAACATTTTTTTTGTTATTTCAACAGTTTTACTTGGTACATATTATTAAAGTACTACTCCTAATGAAGCATCTATGTTGATCCCTTGCAGCTGGACAGCAAACACTGTATGGAAATTAATTTTTTAAAACTCACTGGGACTCCTTTTGCTGTGGTTGAAAAAGTCAAGAGGCATAAACATGGGCTTGGGCTGTCTCAGAATATTTATGTCTCTTGAAATTGTAGTAATGAATGAAATTAAGAGGTACACATCCATGGATGTGTACTAGTTACAGTGTAACAGACGGTCTTATAAAAACATCCAAGTAAGTGACTTAAGGAGTCTATCTTGGGCACCTAGGTAACTGAATTGGTTAAACTACTGACTTTGGCTCAGTTCGTGATCCTGGAGTCTTGGGATTCAGTCTTGCATCGGACCCTTAGCTCTGTGGGGAGTCTGCTTCTCCCTCTGACCTTCTCCCCTCTCCTTCTCTCTCTTAAATAAATAAATAAATAAATAAATAAATAAATAAATAAAATCTAAAAAATAAATAAATAAAGAGCCCATTTTGGCTAATACGTTGTGAATGAATAAAGTAATGATGTTGCAAATAACTTTCATAATATTAAAATAATTAAGCAGTTACCTTATAAAACATTTCAATTAAAACTTTTTTAAAATGCAGAGTAGAATACATGATTTTCATATTGTGAGATATGCAAAAAAGTGTAAATTCTTATCCTTACTAGTGTAAATTCTTGTCCTTACTTGTCCTTTCCTAGTACAATCTTACTAGGAAAAAAGTAAAAGTGTTAATTGGATTAGAAGGAAGTGGTAGTCTATTATTATATGTTAAATTCCTATACTCTGTATAATGACAATAGTTAATTTTTATTGAGTGCTTTACCTTCTTTATCATTGAAACTCTCTGACATAGGCTCTCTTCTCATTCTTCATTACACCTACAGAACCAGAATCACAATGTACAAATAAGCTTTCCCTGATCCCAGAGGCTTGAACTCACTGTTGCAGACTTATGACTGCATCTAAGCTTTCATGCCCTGAACTACAGCTATAAGAATTTTGAGACATCAGTCTATGGTGAATAGTCAGGAAAAGTTTCATGCAGTATGTGGCTCTTGATTTTGGTCTCAAAAGTTTGAATTTGGATAGTATTAACAAACCTAGAAAACCTGTGGCAAAGACAACATATCTTAGCAGATTGACATGGTAAACTGGGAGCAGAGATGAGTTTAGATTGAGTGGGATAAATTGGGTCAGAATTTTATCAATTTGCCAGGTAGTAAAAAATTATGGATTTTACATTCTAAGAAGTGAGAGATATTGACTATCTGGGAGATTTATACAAATTATCTACAAATATTTCTTGCACAGACCTTGCAGTCAATGTTGAAGAGTAGTCTAGAATAAATGATTACAACACAGTCTATAAAATACAATGATAGTGACGTATAAATAAGCACAGCCAAACAAGAGAAGGTACAGCAAGGCCTCCAGAAGAGGTGATATCTGTCTCGGCTTTGTCTAGAAGGAAAAAAATAATGTTTTAGCAAGACTCATCTGACACTAATTTGCAGAAAAAACTAAAGTTTCCAGGGAAAACTGGATGTCAGGTAGAAAACAAGCATTAGAGATATTATGTGGTATGATCAGATGGCAATTTATTTTAAACATGATGAATTACTCATCAGAAAGATAAATAATCCTAAAGAATTATAGTTTTAGGCTAACATTATATGTAAATAAGATGTTTCTCTGATAGTTAATTTACTTATCCTGACCATGATGCTAATAAGATCAGGGTTATGGACGTATTTGCTCTCTGCTATGATCTTGAAGTACAAGTCCATCAAGAATTTTAGAAGTTTTTCACAGAATGACAAACAGAAATAATGTGAAAATTTCTATGAAGTCTATGCCAATGATGATTAATGTTGAAAAAATAAAACCCTTGAAAACATTTATTTAATTATGTGTGAGCCAAGAGCATCATCACATAGAATTATAATACCTAATCAATAGGATTTACACAGAACGTTCCAAGTAGGGGTGAATGTTAGATCATACCCATATAAGGTTTTATTTATTCATACACAGTCTCTCCAGCACTATTGGCTATGTAACAATCTTCCCAGCTTTTGTCTAATAATGACAGTGATAATGGTAACAATAATAAAGAAAATAATATCCATCATTCCTTAAATAATTTTGGAATTAGGTAGAGTAAAAAAAAGAGCTACCATTTATTTAGCACATAACATATTGGCATTATATAAATTAACTTTCACATCTTATGAATTAGGAATTTTTACAAACTTGTATTGCAGATGAATAAATGAATTTCTTACAGCTAGTGGATATCTGTGCTAGGATTGACACCTGGGAATAATGACAAAGCCCATCGAATTGTCTACTATCTTATACTTCTTCCTATATAAATGTTATTCATGACTCAGAGAAATATTTTTAATTTTTGATGCTTTCCTGCTCCAACAGCACAAAATAAGTGTTTTAGTAATTACAAAAAGTAGAAATGTAGATAGAGAATGCATACAAGGATTTGCCCACAGAAGTGATTCCCTCTCAGATCACTGTAGTTCTTATGATTCCTTTGAGGCACCCAGAAATTTAGAATTTAAATTATAAATCCAAATTCCAGAGAAGGAAAAAGAGGAATATCTGTCTTTGAATACATTTCCTTGAATGGCATCAGAGGCATCCAGGATCCTGTCTGATGGGTTTCCCTACACAAACTCCCAGTCTCCCTTTTCTTTTTCCTGGGTATAGCTCTTGAGATCACAGTGGGAAGAGAGAGCGGAGTAAGGCTTTTGTTCTAGTTCTCCCTGCTGTCATCTAGACTGGTGTCAATAGTTCTCCAATGGCAGTGACTCTATCCACGTGCATGTTCTGGAGGCATCATGCCAAGGCAAGCAGAGGGTCCTGCGGGCGGAAATGGTATTTTCCCTTTGGTTGAGCTCTCTAGACTCTCAGGTCTAATCCATCTCTAAAATTTATCAGTTTTAAGAAAGTTAATAAAGGTGACTCAGTACTATTGATGTTCAGGGAATTGAAAGAATCTGGAATTCCTTTATTCTTATCCTCTTGCTATCTCCAGAAATTATCTTTCTGTCTGAAATTTTTGTCAATGATTTCAAAAATTTACTATTAATTCATCTAAACAAATGGTAAGCATCTAATATATGTCAAGTCCGGACAAATGGACCAGAGGAGTTTGCTGCCTCAGGAATCCAGGGAGTATGTGCTATATGTTTGGCGTAGGATCTAAAAGTTTTAGGAGGCTGAGGAAAGGAATCTCAAATTGTGTGACATGTTTTCTTTGACATTTTTTCCCCCACAGAACAACTTCTAATGATGGGCAAGTACCAAGGGACATAGGATTCTGGTGGAGATGATGAATAACCAGCCACCAGATTTGCATTACTACCAATAAATATAAAAGTTTTCTATTATGTTCAGTAGCAATTTTCCAGGAGATAAGACTTGACTTGTGCAAATGTAAATTTAGATAAAAACACACCAAGGAGATCTCTCATCATAGTGTCCTATTGAAAGGAATTATGGATTTAGTTTTTCAGTAGACTCTTTTTGTTGTTTTTATGCTAGAGATGGGGAAAGAGAGAGTAGGGGGAGAGGCAGAAGGAAAAGGAGAGAGAGAATCTTAAACAGGCTCCACAGCCAGTGCAGAGCCCAATGCAGGGCTCAGTCTCACAACCCTGAGATCATGACCTGAGCCAAAATCAATAGTCTTGTGCCTAACTGACTGAGCCAACCAGGTGACCCTCAGGTGGAGCTTTCAGAGATATGATCATCCTGAATTTTCCAGCAGTATACAGAGGAATGAGGTATTATCTTGAACAGGCTTTCAGCCAGTTATCAAAAAAAATGTTTATTGATTCAATTTTCTGACTAATTGATGCTGAAGAGGTCTAATATCATCTGCATGGTTAGAATGTTTTATTTTTCTTGGCAGAACCAATAGAAATTTTCTTCAGCCTGGAAAAGACTTTGATCCAGTAACATAACATGGTGTGTTTCTTCTTTTCATGGTTTTTATTTAAGTGAAACCATGCTGATGTGAAAAATAATACAAACTTGAGAGGAGAAAATCAATTGTAGCATGGCTGATTGCTGGGTTAAGTGGTAGAGAAGATCTAACAGCTTTTTGTACTTTAGTGTTTGGAGTATGGGCAGTGTCTAACTTCTTGCTTTTTTGTGTTAGCTATTAGCACTAATATTAACATTAGTTACAGCCCCATTCCTCATTAGCTGCTGCCCTGAGGTCACCCCCAAAGTCAGCAGATGGTGTGTTTCCAAAATGGGAGTTTCAAGAAATATTGCTGTGGTCTAGAGAGAAAATATGTTTTGAAATCTTGACAGCAAAGAATTGGCTCCCACACCAGCAGGATTAGAAATAACCCGTGTTTCTTCTCCTCTTTCCAATATGATGCTTCTCCTAATATCAATAATGTGCATTTATTAATCACCTGCCATGTTTTAGACATTGTCATATGCACTTGAATTATACATAACTTCATTTAATATTCCCCAAATGTGTTTGAGGTAAGTGCTGACATCTCCTTTCATCAGATGTGAAAAAAAGGCTTAGATAGGCTCAGCAATTAGCCACATTCAACTGGCTAGAAAGTGTGAGATGTGTGATTTAAACTTAAGCATATCTGTGTCCAACTCCATGTTTTTCCCACTCTATTACATTGCTTCAAATCTGCACACACCAGCATAAGAGAATATTAACTTTAATAATTATTTGTCTATTTTCATTGAGATAATAATTGTACAAAACCTAGTTCTGTTTCTAGAAAGAATGGCTTATTTCTATACATTGTTAATTGAAAAAGATCATATTTTTATATTAGCAGTGTTCATGAAACATAATTGGAACACCAAGAGTATTGACCAACTATTTGAATGATAAAATAATTTTTACCTGATATATAGAGATTTACTTTATCTTTTTAAAATGACTGATCACTTCTGATCATTAAAATAATTAATCTTTACTAATAGTAGAGCAAAACTCTATGGCATCCAAGTGTATTTTTAAATTTATTTTTACTAATAATTTTAGTTTTTCAATGTTCCAAGATTCATTGTTTATGCCCCACACCCAGTGCTCCATGCAATACGTGCCCTCAGTACCCACCACCAGGCTCTCCCATCCCCCCACCCCTCCTCCCAAAACCCTCGGTTTGTTTCTCAGAGTCCAAAGTCTCTCATGCTTCATCTCCCTCTCTGATTTACCCCAGTTCACATTTCCTTTCCTTCTCCTACTGTCCTCCATGTTAAGTGTTACGTATGTGTATTTTTATAATAACTTACAGCTATAGGCAGAGAATGTCTATGGAAAACTACTCCACTTGGGATGTTGACTAACTGAGCATCTTTTGGGTAATGAACTGAAACTTTTTGGTTAGTCAACACCATATCTGGTGTTAGATTGTAGTACTTCCCTGATCCAGATCCCAAGAGCCCAAGAGCCCCAAAATGTTTGGGTTCTTTAGGTGGATCAGCTGCAGAGATGGTCCCAGTCCCAGACTAACTCTCATTACCTGGTTGAACTTAGAGGAGGCACACCAATCTAGGTCTGTCTCCTTTTCCTCAATTATTAAATAACTCAAACAAGATTGCTATAAGAATGAATAAATTAAGGCATAGAAAGTATTAAACATGCTCTCTTATAATAAAGTTATTTTAATTGCCTATATTTCAACTGAAATTTTAATTGTCCTTTTGATTATATTTATTAGACTCAAATAGTGTATATATATATATTTAAACATTTTTAAGTGTAAGAGAGGTAAATACTTTTAAATAAAATAAAAAACACCAAATTGAGTCCTAAAATCTGAAATGTGGCGTTTTAATACAAACTAAATTACTGCTTATCTTTTGGAAATTGAGGAATTGGGTATTTCAGCTAGTTCTATTTTCGATTTTTCCGTGGTTGTTTTTCAATTTTATTTTGCTTGAATAACCACGGAAGCCCCATGCTAAGTGGTGACTCAGATACACTTTGCCATAATAGCTATGTTAACTGACTTTTAATGCTATTTTCCTTTCCAGTTGCTCTCCGCATGTCCCCAAAGTTTAATAAAGCTGAAAACATTTTATTTTATTGTCTCCAACTATTGATTATCTGCTTAATGTAATGCTGAAAACTCTGTGATATATTTCCTTTGCCATACTGATTAAATGAATTATCTTAAAGAAGTAAGAGTTCTGCTTTAAAGCAAAGAGCCCTAATACAGAATAAAATTGTTTCTTTCCTACATTGTTTGTGACTCCATCAGCAAGCACACAAATCTTGTTCTCAGTCTTGCAAAAAAAAAGAAATTTGATTGTTTTGCAACTGATTTAGATATTCCTAGGGGCATAGCATGACAATTTAGATTTCTACTTCCTGATTTTATTGCCAACATAAGCTTATTTAAAGAAATGAATAACAAAGTCATTGACTTCAGAGAAGTTGAAACATAAGAAAAGGAAAAATCATTTGAATTTAGACCTCATTAAAGAAAAACAAACATAACTATTTAAGACCAAAAGGAAATACTGAATAAAAATAAAGGATATGTCACTATTTAAACCAATCCTAAAATTTGTCTAATATTGTTATAGACTATTAAGGAAATAGGTATGGGTGAAGCACTGTATTAGTTTGCTAGGGGTGCTATAACAAGGTACCAGAGATTGGAAGACTTAAACAATAGAAATTTGGGCACCTGCATGCTCAGTGGGTTAAGCCTCTGCCTTCTGCTCAGGTCATGATCTCAGGGTGCTGGGATCCAGGCCTGCATCCAGCTCTCTGCTCAGCAGGGAGCCTGCTTCCTCCTCTCTCTCTGCATGCCTCTCTGCCTACTTGTGATCTCTCTCTCTGTCAAATAAATAAATAAAATATTAAAAAATGTACAATAGAAATTTATTTTTCACAGTTTAGAAATCCAAGATCAAGGTGATAACAAGTTTAGTTCTTTGGAGGCCCTTCCTTGGCTTGCAGACAACCATCTCCTCCATGTCTTCACATGGTTCCCCCTCTGTGTTTGTCTGTGTGTCCTAAACTCCTCTCCTTGTAAGGATATCAGCCATATTGGATTAGGGCCACCCAACCAACCCCTTTATAATTTAATTACTTTTTTAAAGTCTCCACCCCTAAATACAGTCACATTCTAAGATATTGGGTATTAGAGCTTCAACTTATTAATTTTGGAAGAACACAATCCAATCCAAATAACTACTTCATGTAAGGATGACATATGTGAATCTCTTCATCCATCTTGAGTACGTGGTGCTGAGACATGGTATTTGTTAACAGACTTAATTCATTTGCAAAGATGTATTCACACTGCAGAAACACATTTTGCTGACCACACAGACCTGACCTTGGAGATATTTTTTTTTTCTCCCAATATTTCCCTCTTATCTTAGGAATAGTATGTACCTTTTTTTCAGGAAATACCTCATTTTCTTTCTAACAACTAAACATGTCCAAGAGGGATACCCCTGTTCATAAATATACTTGCATGCCTAACCACAGTGGTTGGTCAAAGGAAGAGCATTTGAACTAAACCATCCCATTAAATGTTTAGATTCTTCTCCCTGGAAGAAAAGGTGAGAATATATAAACCCAGGAGTACTGAGGTGTGTTAGTCCTGGGCTTCTGGGAAAAGCCAGTCTGCAGTGGTGGAGGAGGAAACTGACATGCAAGGATTATAAAGACAATGGGCAGAGTTAAAGTTTGGAAAATTTTAAATTCTCGACAATCTCTACCTCATTGATGTCCTTCATAATTATATAGGTCCAAAAATCTCCCTTTTTTCATAGCTAACTCAAATTTCGATTTTTCAGCTTCCTGGAAAAGATTACTGGTTTTATCTCCAATGAGTCAAAGATGGAGATGATAGTACAGCAGTAGAAACACCATATCGAGCTACTTCATTTTGGAAGCAATTTTTGAAAATACTGTGATGTGTATTTTTATTGTCATTCTTGCTCTAGGAAAGTATTTCTGCAGATTCTGTCTTCAAACAAGCCTCCAGAGGTACCATTTATTTATTTTTGCTCTTTCAGAGGGTGAAAAGAAGCAGCTTCATCATAAAAATGTGAATTTTAACAAAATGCATAAAAAGAATGAGTAGATCTCTGGTGCCCCATTATCCCCCAGATGCTCAGACTTGACCATTTACGTGGTTTGACTTAAAGTTACATGATCAACAAATTCTTTACTAAAAACCTGAGACAGTTGCTAAATATATCTGCAAAATACTACATAAAACTCTTACCTTAAGTAGTGTTTAAACTTTCTTTTCTGTCCTTATGCTTAGTAAAAACACCCTCTGATCACTTGAAAGAGTTGCATGAACACATCTCAGAGGGTAAGCAAGATATTTACGGTTACATTTTATTGACTAAAATAAAAATCAAGATTCCTAATACATAATAAATTGGTTGACATTGGCTTCCCCATTTAGTCTGCATGGTAAGCACCGTGCATCTTTCATGCTAGATGATTCATCTTGAGGAAAATATGTGATCCTGGAAGGATGAGAATTGATAGTAGTGCTTGGATTCACTCATTCTCTTTCAGTATGATATCACATAATTGCATTTTTCTGATAATATTTTAACGTGTTTGTAAATAATACTATCTAGTTTTAAGTAATTTAGAACTAAGAATGGACCTTTAGTTCTTTTTTTTTTTTAATGCTATACATAAAATGCAGGTTAATACCAATTATAAGAGCACAGGGAAACAGCAACCACAAAATACTATTATTAATATAAGTCATCTTTCAGCCATAGTACTTAGGTTAAAATAAAACCTTAAAATGATCAAAACATATTGGCAAATAATTTGGAAAAGTGAAAATTTTCAAAAGGGTAATTTGAAACAGGAAATTACATGCCTTATGGCCCATAATGAATCTCATCCTAATACTAAATGATAAATCTTCATCCTAATGAGTCTCATTTATTGTCATACTTAATTCTGGTATGAAGCTCTAATGACTAATAAGATACTTTAAAAATATTGCTTATGGTATCTTCATCCCATCCTTTAAAAGTTAAATGTAACATAAATAATACATTAATATAATAGTATCTATAATTTATAAATAAATATGCATTTTTGTGCAATAAATTTTTCAACGTGGGGCACCACTGAAGAAGCATAGATTCCAAGTGATCCAAGAAATGTCAACTTTATGCATAGCATACATACATAATTTACCAATAAATCAATCTTTTTAACATTAAAAAAAAACAGGTATATATCTGGGGTGTGTTCCTTTTCCATGAACTAACTTAAAAAGAAAGTTAATAAGCAAAAAAATGGAGAAGACAAGAACTAAAACTTGAGAAGTTTTCTACACTGGTGATCTTTATCTAAGAATTTACAATAGCCATGCCTGGGACACCCATTAAATATACAGATGCCAGGGCCTCCCCAGAAGTGTGATCTTAAATGGGCCCCGACAAATGTAGTTTCAAAAAACTTCCCTGGTATTTTCAAATCAATAACTCCCATTTTCAACATCATAAAATATTTATTCAGGTATTCTTATGTAGTGATGTATAAGTCATCTCTCTTTCGCTTCTCTTTGTTTCTGGAAACACATCACAGAGATTTAATATGATTTTGGTTTCTTTTTTTTGTTTTTTTTGTTTTTGTTTTTGTTTTTTTTTATAAAGGATTTTATTTATTTATTTACTTGACAGAGCAAAGCACAGCTAGAGAGCTAGAGAGGAAACACAAGCAAGGGATGTGAGAGAGGGAGAAGCAGGTTTCCCGCCCAGCAGGAAACCTGATGTGGGGCTTGAACCCGGGACTCTGGGATCATGACCTGAGCCGAAGGCAGCCACTTAAGGATTAAGCACCCAGGCGCCCCTTAATATGATTTTGTAATCTTTAGATTATAATGAGCTTTCTGTTGGATGTAGTATTTTATATATATTGTCTACTCTATAACTTATTTTTTTTTTACTCTCTTAATAAGGTCTTTGGATGATTGGAAGTTATCAGTTAATGTAGTGTAGTTTATCAGTTCTTTATCTTTATGATCAGTGTTTTTCATGCCCTGTTGGGAAGTCTTTGCTTAATACCACATGAAGTTCTCTTATTTTTCTTCTAAAAGTTTCGTTCTTTTACCTTATTCATCTAGATCTGCAACCCATCTGAAATTGATTTTTGTGTATGATGTGAGATACAGGTCAAGATATAATTGATAACTCATTTTTTTGATAACTCATTTTTTAAAAATGAGTGAGCAAGTTATGGAAAAGGTAATGTTGACCATCACTGAATCCATTTAGATACCAGCTAAGACTAACAACTAAGAGACTCAAAGCTGACAAAGATAGTTGAAATATTCTGTAAGTAACTAAATTAGATGATGGAGGGTTAAAATAATAATGAGAATATTAATAACAAAATATATAACATAAATAATATCAAAAACAATATACATAATATCAAGAAGTGGGAGAAAAATGTGACAAATGTTAGTTTGCTATTTTATCTTTAAAAACAAGGAAACAATTAAAAATGCATAATGGTTCCAAGTTTCCAATGGATTTTTTTTAAAAAATATGATTTATTTATTTGACAGAGAGAAACACAGCTAGAGAAGGAACACAAGCAGAGAGAGGGAGAGAGGGAGAATCAGGCTTTAAGCTGAGCAGGCCCAATGCGGGCCTCCATGCAGGGCTTGATGCGGGGCTCGATGTAGGGCTCGATGTGGGGCTCGAAGTCAGGCTTGATTTCTGGGCTTCCGAATCATAATCTTAGCCAAAGGCAGATGCTTAATGACTGAGTCACCCAGGCATCCCACTTCCAGTGGATTTTATAAACTTTTCTCAATCTTAGGAAACAGTATCTCTGGTAGTGAACAGAAATGTATATCTGAATTTCAGAAACTTCTCACCTTAATATGAGAAACATTTTATATTAAATTTCTTTTTTCTGTTAAATTCAGATAGCTCTAAAACTAATGAGAGAGATGTAAATAAGATCACCTTAATGAAATTATTCCCCAAGTATAAAAATGTGTGTATGTATCTGCTCTGTGATTAGTTATTTACAGATTTTAGGAAGGATTTTAAACATTTTATTTATTTTCTTCTTTTTGCTTTTCATCACTGCTTGATTTTTTTAAAATAAAAAATATGCATCATTCTTACAAAAAGAAGAAAGCTGTTATTCAATAGATGGGTTTATACAATCAATTGATATGACTCTAATGTTATCTAAACTTACCTTCACATTTAAAAAAAATAAACAATATTCTTTAACCCAACAAAATCTAAATATTTTGATTTTGATAATTAGAAGTAACAAATCATAATTTTATTATAAAAATTATTGATCTAAATATTGTATAAATTTTCTTATTTCTACTGTAAAATTATTTGTGATATTGACATGTCTCATCAGAATTATTCTTTAGTTATTTATAAGATTCATTTTCAATTTTCAAATAGTTCTACTGTTTTTATGCTTATAGCACAATTGTCAGGCAGAGAGTGAGGTTTACGACATTGATAATGTGGTTGATCTTTGGGTAAAAGTAATTATAAATATATCTGCTTTCCCAACTAAAAAGAACGCTAGAATAGAAAGAATTAGATGCATATTCAAGTCACTCTAATAGAAGGCCCATATTGGGGGATCAGGAGAAAATAGTATTTGGCATAAACTTTGGGGACTGGGTTGCATTTCAGGAGGAAAAATAGTATTAGAGAGAATCCCATGGGAAAATAATGAAATCAGGATGAGAAAAATATGTAATATTTATGAAGAGGTTAAATGTTTTGCTTAAGCAAAGGATAGAAAAAGAGTAGGCATGGTCAAGGATGCTGGAAAAATAGGTTTAACTAAATTGTTTAAGGTCTTGATTTTTAAGTAAGGACCTTGTGCTTCATTCATATTTATTAGGAATCTATCAAAGATTTTACACACTTTATCACAATTAAAATTTATCTGAGACTTTTGTATATAGCATGAATTAGAAGAAGGAGAGATTAAATAGAGGGATTCTGGTAAGAAGGTTATTTTATTTATTTATTTATTTATTTGTTTGTTCGTTTGTTTATTTATTTATTTTTTATTGCTACTTAATTTTTTTTCCAGTGTTCCAAGATTCATTCCCCATTCCCCACACCCAGTGCTCCATGTAATAGGTGCCCCCAGTACCTACCACTAGGCTCTCCCATCCCTCCACCCCCCTCCCTCCAAGTCCCTCAGTTTGTTTCTGTGTCCAAAGTCTCTGTTGTTTCATTTCTCTCCCTGAATTACCCTATTTTCCATTTATTTTCCTTCTCCCACTGTCCTCCAGGTTACCCCTCATGCACGGCAAGTAAGTGAAACCATGCGATACTTGACTTTCTCTTCTTGGCTTATTTCACACAGGTAAGAAATAATTAGTCCTGCACTGATTTGATAGCAGTGAAAAGGGAAGGATGGGCTCAATTTTAATATGTGGGGATTAGTATCTAGTGGTTGATTGTTGCATGTAGACGGTAAACAGAAGGAATCAATTAAAAAGGATTTTCTGTTTTCAACTTTGGGTATGCACAAAAAGGGCAAGAAACCAAGAAGGAGAGATGATAAGGGAAGAGAGTGCTCCATTTCAAAGACTAGTAAAACAGAAAACTTTTTTCTTTTTTGTTGATCCTTTTTTATTTTTATTTTTTTTCTAGTATCATTTATTTTTGATCACATTTAGATTTAGTAAATTACATCTCTGTAACCACTCATCATTCTTTTTCTTAATCCTTAAATCTATTATAGAAGGTAGTTAGATCTAAAAGATTAAAGTTCTCCCCCTGCATCTCTCCCTCTTTCCTTTACAAGAATAATAATGTATGGATAAACTTTATGTTTTATATTCCTTCACAGTAAGGGTAATATAATTTCTGGATGTTCTGCTTTTATATCCAGATGTTTTATTTCACTTGATGTGAAGCTGATCAGAGAGCTAATTCTCATCTGCCAGTTCCATCCAACATAAAATTCTCCATCAGTCTGCCATCTAATGGATTTATTTTCCTTTGATGATATTGCCTAGATCATGATTTCACAACACTGTTTTTTGTTTTGTTTTGTTTTTACTTCTACCAATGCTTCCATATTTACTTGGAATTTTCTAAAGAAAGACTTCCTCTCATCAACAATTTGTGCACTGTAAAATATAGTACAATCAGGAAAATATGATAAAATTTCTAGTCTTAACTAATTTTCAGAATGGAGTTCATATGTAACAACCTTCAAAGTTGACGAATGGTATGTTTTATTAGTATATTAATTCATGGGTTCTTACTTACTTGACGAATACATTTAAATTCAATGCACTCACTCTCTTTGGTGCTCACATTATCTTTGGCCAAAGAGAACTTCTCCCAGTTGACTCCCAGGTCCTTTAACTCATTTTCAGTAGTATTGGACAGGTTTCTTATTTTCTGGAATGAAAATTTGTTTTTTCATGAAGCCCTGGTTTATTTTAGTGGAAATTTTAATTGGAGTCTATGGTCTAAGCACTAGAAATTCTTATTGGTCCTAAATAATTTTTTCTAACCTCACTCAGTGTACAATAGGAAAATATGGTTTCTTTCAAAAAGAAAAGTAAATAAATTTGTGTTGCGATTTATAAGTCCCATAAAGATTACAAGATAACTCCATCTATCTCTTTATCTATATATCTATTCACCCAATCACCCAAGTTAATTTATTTTAATTAATTATTAACTTCAAAGGATTTTCTACTTTTGTATTTAATTTACTTTTTGAAGTAAATACTAAAACAAAAAAACACAAAAAATAAGGTACAACCAGAGAAAGCTATAGCAATATGGACCACAAATCAGAAGCCATAGGAAAATATATAGTACTACTACTACAAACGTAATTATTATGTTTAATTAAATATCTAATTGCTAATATTTAAAGATTAGTTCACCCTAAGTATATCTTGTGGGATATGTTAGAAGTGTAGGCTGATTCAGTGAAACAACACATGAATAGAATGCATATTTTAATGTAATACCAAGAAACCATTTATTATGTGCATTTGCCTATGTTTCTAAGACTTTACTGTCATGCTGTAGTTAGGTCAGAGACTTTTGTAGTTACCTATATAATTCATATTTTAGGACTCCTTCCTGATTCCTTGACTCAGTTCTTCCTCATTCCCCTTCCATCTGACCTTATGTTACTTTCTTTAACAAAACTCTCCAATTGCTTCTCCTATCTTACAGTAAAAGCAAAAATCCTTATTATTTTCTATCAGTTCCTATATGATCAACCTGCTTAAGCCCTCTAATTCATAGACTTCAGCTTCTGTAATTCTCTTACCAGCTCACTATCTGTCCATATTGGCCTCAATTCTGACTAGTAAGTATTCCAAGTACATCCCGGTCTCAGTGGATAAAGTTGGGTTTTATTCAAGATTGGAAGACACTTAAAGTCCTTCATCCCCTATTATCATAGCTATTATATATGATTTATTTTTCTTATTTTTATTTTGTCATTATTTGTTCTTCTATGTTCTGTTTTCCTGGGGAGTAAGTATGGAAAATAAAAAAAAAAAATCACCAGTATCATATTCCCAGAATATGGTGATTTGTTCTTTTGATTTTTGAATAACTCCTCTACAACTAGTTATTGAATGGAAGTAGATGAGTTCATAAAATTTCACAAAATGTCAAGAAGTTAGCTATAGCAGGATGAAATCTCCTAGAGATAAGTCTAACAACTTTATTAGGTCATTAGTCTGTATTTTTGGTAAGGCCCTCCTATAAGGAACAGGAAAAAAGAAAACCCAAACAGTCACAAAGAGGGTCACAGGGAGATGGAAAGGGACCAAGGAGATGTGATTTCAATGTCAGAAGATGAGAGAGGAAACACCTTTCTTCAGAGAAGACCATTAACAGTATTAAATAATTCAGAACATGGAGACTGAGGAATGTGATTGGTTGATTTTAGAGTGATTGTTTTAATATAATCATATAGTGAGTGAAGTCAGAAGTTAAAATATTTCTGTCTATTGCACTATTAAAAACTTTGAACATTAACATGCAGTGATTGTTTATTTCACAAATTTATTTATATTGCATTCATTATTTAATAGTGCTTAATGCAGTCAGAAGATGAAAATAGAGGGTCATATGAATGGCATTTTTATTGAAGTTTCATTCTGAAGTTGAATTGAATTGTAAACTGTCTAAACACATTAAACTCAAACCTTAACTAGGTGTGACTTGTATAAACTGGCAAGATTCAGGAATCATTTTTAGGCATAGCTTTAAAGAAAACACATTAGCATCCTAGATTTGATTAAGTGTTCTATATCCAGATTCATTTTGGAAAACTATTTGTTGTCTGTTTGTTTGTTTATTTATTTATTTGACAGAGAGAGAGAGAGAGAGAGCACACAAGTAGGGGGAGCAGCAATCAGAGGGAGAAGGAGAAACAGGCTCCCTGCTGAGCAGAGAGCCTGACATTGGGCTCAGTCCTAGGACCCTGGGATCATGACCTGAGCTAAAGATAGATTCTCAACAGACTGAGCCACCAAAGTGCCCCTCTTTTCATTTTTTTTTTTTAAGATTTTATTTTATTTATTTGACAGAGAGAAACACAGCCAGAGAGGGAACATAAGTAGGGGAAGCGAGAGAGGGAGAAGCAGGCTTCCTGCCGAGCAGGCAGCCCCGATGTGGGGCTTGATCCTGGGTCTCTGGGATCATGACCTGAGCTGAGCTGAAGGCAGTAGCTTAACCAACTGAGCCACCCAGGCGCCCCCGCTCTTTTCATTTAAAATGAACTGTTTTAATATTGTATAGTTAGCAAACAATATTTGCTAACTATACTGAAGTTTTTAAAAATTAAAAAATATAAAACCAACTAACATCTATAACACTCTCCATTATCCTTAGAAACATTGAATGAATGCCTCTTTTCAGAAAGTGCTGACAAAATTTTCCAAATAAGTTTGAGTTAGGAGTATGATGGAATATCCAGTATAACCTATATATGTATAAAATTATTAGACTAAAATTTTTAATTATATCCTATAATTAGTGAGAAAAACAAATTTACTATATATATTTCAAATGTCACACAATTTGACATTAAGAAGCTATTTCAGCTACCATACAACTTTTTTAATGTAAGCATATTAAATAATTAACTTCTTTGTAAAGTATTAGAAGCATATATACCTCTTCAAATTATCTCACCAAAGCACATTATGCTTGCTTATTTTATTTTTATAATTATCAATAAATGCTTTCTTTTATTTTTGCATTTCTGGTTTATTTTAATTTCTAATTTTTAATATTTTGACAATATGATCAGAGACTGGCTGGTAATGTTTCTATTAAAATTGCTTGAATTTGGGTGCCTGGGTGGCTCAGTGGGTTAAAGCCTCTGCTTTCGGCTAAGGTCATGATCTCAGGGTCCTGGGATTGAGGCCCGAATCAGGCTCTCTGCTTGGCGGGGGGGCCTGCTTCCTCCTCTCTCTCTGCCTATCTCTCTCTGTCAAGTAAATAAATAAAATGTTTAAAAAAATTGCTTGAATTTTCTTTATGGTAAATTATCAGATTTTGTAAAAGTGCAAAGTATAATATGTAGACTTTCTATAAACATGTATTTTTCTAATTTATCTATACATTTAACTATATTGCTTTATTCTAATCCTTGTGCTCACATTTATATTTTATTTAATAGATTATTTTGCATTTTGACAGAGGAGTATGGTAGCTATTGGATTGTCCTTATTTGGGGCATGTGTTGCGATTCCCTTTTCTGTGCACTTGTCATTAGTTGTGCCCAGGTGATTTGTTTTTAACAACAACATATTAGAGAAAGTGATATGTGTCCCTCATTTGGGGTGAAAAATTTAATTGCTAAAGCTTGACTCCTTTATTTCTTTTGAATATGGTGATCTTGCAAGCATGGGGAAAGTTTGAACCTCCTTCAGTCCAATCCTTGAGTGACTACAATGAATGGAGGCTCTTGCTAACCCTTGTTGGATAAAGGGCATGAGGAAGATATAAATCTGTTATTTTAAGCCATTAAATATTTGAGGTCATTAGTTCCTACAGCAATCTTCATTGTTGTCCACTTAAATCTTGGCCATATTTTAAAATATTGGTATCCAATCAAATTTAAAATAAAACAGCCTGAAAGGTAATGTAAGGCTGCCATAGCAAAGATAATTGTGGGCCAAATTTGAGCCATGTGCCACCAGATAAGTATCTTTATATTGTCCTTTCTCACTATGATTTATTTTTTTCAGCCTCTCTTTGAATTTCTAAAAGGTTTGGTTTTATGTATTCCTTTGCCAATGTTTTGTAGATTAATTTTTCAATGTATATTTATTGAAATATACTTATTCTTTGGCTAAGAAGTTCACAAAATATACAGTGTTTAGGTTAAGAAATACACTCACAATGAATGCATAAGAGAAGGCATATGTATACATAATAGAAGACATGTATATATAACATGCATATGAATATGCATTATATGTGTATATAACTATATATGCATGTTATATAATCTTTCCAGCCAATCAATTCTCAAATAACCAGTTTTCTCCCTTGTGTGAAATATCCATTTAAATAATCAGTGAAAACATTTACTTAAAGAATAATAAAAAATGAAGAATAATGTCAATAAACCAGGAAATAATAAATAGCATTCATTAGATACCTACCTACAGTTAGGCATTATTAAGCATTACACATTCAAGAGTCAATTTGATAATCCTAAAGTTCCAGTGAAGTATGTTATTATCATCCCCATTTAAAAAAATTGAGGGGAGGGGCGCCTGAGTGGCTCGGTTGGTTGGGCGACTGCTTTCGGCTCAGGTCATGATCCTGGAGACCCGGGATCGAGCCCCACATCGGGCTTTCTGCTCGGCGGGGGGCCTGCTTCTCCCCCTCTCAGTCCCTCTGCTTGTGTTCCCTCTCTGGCTGTGTTTCTCTCTGTCAAATAAATGAATAAAATCTTTAAAAAAAAAAAAAAAAAAAAAAAATTGAGGGGAAACAAAGAACTAAAGATCAGAAATGTAAATACAGTTGATGGGGAAGTGGACCCTGAAACAGGTGTGCCTGAATTTGAAACCTATGCTGAGTCATTCTCTGCTTGATCCTGGACCTCATTCCACAAAGGCCAAAAGACAGAGAAGACAACTTGAAGATGGATCAGCAGGTGAGTCATGACAGAAGGTCTGCAGCTAACTCACTTGTCGCTCTCCATGCCCAATTCCTGGTCACTTTCTCAGCTCATCAATCTTCTCTGCTACTTGCCTCCTACAGTTGTCATTCCCTGGTTATCAACCTATTGTAGTCCTTTTTCTTGTTTTTGCTTTCTCCAAATCTGTCCCTAAAAAGAAGCACTCTTTTCTTTCTCTAGGTCAAGATTCTCAGTTGCCAGGGTGTCAGTTGTCAGGGCATCTGGTTAAGCATTTGACTCTTCGTTTTGGCTCAGGTCATGCTCTCAGGGTCCTGGGATGGAGCCCCACATCAGGCTCAGCATAGAGTCTGCTTGTCCCTCACCTTTGGCTCCTTCTGCTTTTCTTTCTCTCTTTCAAATAAATAAATAAAATCTTTTTAAAAAAAGATTTTCAGTTATCAATTAAGAAGTTTAAGCTCAAGTTTTTTACAATAATGTCAATATTTGATAAAATAAAATATTTTCGTAGTAACAATAAGAAAAAGCACTTCACAAAATTTAGCAGACACAGCTAGTTTTTAACAAATTATTGTATTTTATTACTGCATTTTTCATTTTTTACGAAGATGGTATTATTAATCCCATTTTTTCAGATGAAGAAATGAGTCTTCAAGCATTTTTGCATTTGGCTCCAAGTCATGCCACCATGAGGAAGCCTCCACTCAGACCCAGAACTGCAGTTGAAATATTTATTTGAGCTATGCTTTGCAGAGTAGATGGGAGGCATAATCTGGAATAGTAAATCCCATTGACTTCTCTGTTTCATGTCTTATCGCTATCTTATTTATTTATATACACATTTTCAAAACCAGAGAATATTACCATCAAGACTGTTTACTGCTCAGGTGGTTCTTAGTCTCCCTCTTGCCTTCCTGTTCTAAAAACAAAATCTGATGCCATTTTCAACACTTACCTCATCAATTTTTTCATGACCACTGTTGCATTTCTCTTTATCTATCTTTTCCCTTTCTTTATTTGCCTATAATTGTCTCTTCCCCCTTTATTTGGTATCCTCTCCAAATAAGTTCAATTAATTTTATAGCCATAAATGCTTTATAAGTTGTATGATCAGCTGTTGTGGAGAAAAATTTTAACTAATATAAATACTTTTCAGAATTGGATTGTCTCAATCAATTGCATTTTGTTTTACTGATTCCTTATAAATCGAAAAGGATCAACTGTGAATATATGTAACTCAAGCTACTTATTCTACTTATTCTGGGAACACTCCAAGTTAACATTTGATCTGAATTCACCATAACTAGTTCTTTAACATTTTGGAGGGATGGAGAGGGGTAATTAGTACACTTAATTAAAAAAAAAAGAGATTCTAATGATATTATTTGACATTAGAATAATTTCATTTCCCAAACTTTGTTCTGAAATGGTCTTGTTCCAAGGAGGTTCAGTAACTTTTTATTGTAAAAAGTTCAAAAAATTTGTGTTAGATATGGCTGTTTCTTTACTGCAGGCCTTAGAAGATTCTTTATTTTAATATTTAAATGGACCTAATATTTTTGTGGTCACCCGTTCATATTTTGAGGGGACGCTGGCATTCCCAAGACAGTTTAGGACACAACTATACTGTCATCATAAATTTTTCCATAGTACATTACAATTGTTCAAAGAAACCATTGTCTTCAAGACTATGCAGATAAAAAATTACCTACTGTGAGGGTGCCTGGGTAGCTCATTTGGTTAAGCTATGGACTCTTGGTTTTGGCTCAGGTCATGATCTCAGGGTCATGCGATCGTGCCCCACATGGGGCTTTGCATTTAGCAAAGTGTCTGGGATTCTCTCTCTCTCCCTCTGCCCCTCCCCCTGCTCATGTTCTCTCTCTCTTTCTCTCAAATAAATAAATAAATCCTAAATAAAGAAGTTACCTACTGTGGTAGAATTTGACTCAAGGAATTGAGAATCTTTAATTTGGTGTCTACTGCGTTTGTCACATTGTGTTGAAGAAACTGGAGACCAAAACACAAGCACATTTTTAGAACAAGATATGAGTCTTGTTTTACAAAGCTTACCCCATCAACCTATATGGTTCCTGGTTGTGATGAAAGCTAACGACTGTTTTAAAAGTACAATAAAGCAGTTATTTGGTCCAAAATGTTATATATTACTTGGTTTTCTGTACCTAAAAATGTACCCAATTTATATAACAACTAAATAAGTTTTGCTTAGTAGGTTGATTTTTTTGTTTGGTTGATGTTTCATGTTTATGAGGACATTGTCATTATTATCTTGTAGTAATTTAATGAAACTATCCATTAAACTATTTAAATTTTTAGGGCACCTGAGTGACTCAGTGGGTTAAAGCCTTTGCCTTCGGCTCAGGTCATGATCTCAGGGTCCTGGGATCGAGGCTCGCATCGGGCTCTCTGCTTGGGGGGGAGCCTGCTTCTTCCTCTCTCTCTGCCTGCCTGTCTGCCTGCTTGCGATCTCTCTCTGTCAAATAAATGAATAAAATATTTAGAAAAAACAGAAAAAAAATTATTAAAATTTTTAAAAAGCCAGTGTGAATGATAAGAAAATCTTAGTTGCTTTAGAAGAGAAAAAGAAGAAAATAAAAATAATGACATTTTTAAAAGCTTTGCATTTTTTTTTCTAATCTACTCCATCTGAGTTTCCAAGATGGGACTGATCTTTAAAAACATTGCTAGTTTAATGTCCCTGGTGACTTTTCGACAGCAGAGGAGAAAAATTCATACCATTGTAAAGATATAATAACTACCAGGTACAAATAAATGTCTGAATGATTTTATGACCGGCATTAACTTTCTCAATACCTAAGTGAAATGAGACTGTAACTAACTGACTGATTAATAAAATGTTAAAGGGCCTAGCTGGGATGGGTTTTGATGGAGTAATGTTTTGTGGCATAATTGGATTTGTATCTGTTTCCTGAAGAATAAAGACAAAATACAAACACATGGAAAAAAAAATTGTAAATAATAATCTTATATTTTCTCCATATTCAAGAAAGGAAACAGTGCAGAGGTAAAGTGAACAAGGTCACTAATAAGCTATTTTCTCAGTCAATTTTTTAAGAATAGTTTTGAATCCTTAAGACCAAAATTTTTTTAATATTCATATATATTTATCATAATTTGAAAGAAGAGTGACAATGATTTTAAAATAACTTGTAAGATATTCTAGGGCATGGTAAAGCAAGGAAGGAAGGCTAACTGCTGTCCCTTCAAGACCTGAGATGAAGGAATCATGCTTCCCACCTCTAAGACTCGTGCTATGACTTCCTGGGGCTTCAAGGGCAGATATCAAGAGAAATACTGTTGACAAACGACCTTGTGACTATCTCAGTACAAGAAAACAAGCAAAACGAGTTGGAACTCATGAGCTCTAATGCCATGTGTGGACATGTCTGAGCTGAGTCTGAGTGACATGCACCCCTCATTTCCTAGACCCTACTCTATCTCATATTGGAATAGGATGCCATAGATTAAAAGGAGAACTTGAGTCACCCGAGTCACCAGGGAAATATACCCCCTAAGACACACCAGGAAGAATGGCCTCTTATTTCTTTTGCCGAGCAGTATGCTGGTGCTCTGCTTGCACAGGACAAGGAGATGGTCTTGCCCTGAGGAAGCCAGGCCCACTAGTGCTAAGCCAAACCTCAGAGTTGTAGGACGAAGAGAGCCACCTCCACAGCCAGTCAGCTAAGGGGATAAAAGCTCAGGAGTTCAAATGTTTCCTCTCCCTTGTTTTGGATCCTATTTTTCCTCTACAGTTGTATCACTAGCCATGTCAGAGAAGAGATCTACATAATGGTGTCTGGACTTTTGCCAGATCCCTTCCTTCCATAGGTCAGCCCTGCTGAGCTCTGTGGACATGATGGGTATCCTGAAGGGTTTTTACCAGATGCACAGGGTCAAGGTCTAAAGTGAAGTGTCCTGAAAGAAGAAAAAGACCCTATAATCCTCATCTTAGAGGTCTGATGAAGGAATTTTGCACATTCACAGAAGTCCTTGAAATGCTAGATTCTTTATCATATAGCTTTTTTGCATCTCAAGTAGAGATTTTTTTTTCCCCTGTCAGAGACTGGCTGATGGACTAGAGCTCCATCGGCAGCGAAAGACCTGACCTATGCTTCCCTCATGTCCTAACTTGGCAGAAGGCTAAAGCCTATGGTTTGAGCTGAGACTCCTTTTTAAGGGTAACTGTGTTGCTTGGAGTGTTTCAGCTTAAAAGACAAGAAAGAAGTTTCTGGTTTTTCCTTGCTCCTGCATGAAAATAGATCTTAAATGAAATTTGGTGACTTAATGTCTCTCTCCACAACTGGTCTCAGAGCCACTTTCTGCCAAGCTCCCTAGCACTCACTCTCAGCTGCTTCCTTGTAGCTTAGTGCACAGAGAGAAGAGTGCTAGCATACTCCTGTGAGCACGTGCATGTCTATGCGGGCAGAGGGCACTATACGTGGTATGACAATCCAGTACCACTGCTGAGCAACCGTGATTCTCCTTCCCTGCCCAACATCAAGGTAGGGTTCAGGTTCCTGTGAGAGGTTAGGGCTGTTTTTCCTAAACATATACTCCAATACCAAATCTACTTTCCACAGGTTTGGATCTTTATCGTGTCACTACCCTGAAAGTCTTTTTTGTGGATTTAGTACTATGGACAAATAAACATTCAAGAATAGCTAGAAAGACACTAAGTAGTAAAAGCTACCAGGAGTGATTAGGTTTACAAAGCATCAGAATATAACATAAAGCCTGTGTTATTTTTTTAAGATTGTATTTATTTATTTGAGAGAGAGAGAATGAGCAAGAGGGAGAGAGCATGAATGGGGGGAGGGGCAGAGGGAGAGGGAGAAACAGACTCCCTGTGAGCAGGGAGCCCAACCCAGGCCTTGATCCAGGACCCCGAGATCACGACTAGAGCCGAAGGCAGCCTCTTAACGGACTGAGCCACCCACATGCCCCAAGATTGTGTTATTAAAACGGTATGCCATTTGATAGATTTGGACATAAAGACTAGTGTAATACACAAGAAAGGTCAGAAATACAGTCACGCATGCGAAATTGGGTATATAATGAAAATGGCATTTTTACGACAAGGGCAAAAATGAACGTTTTAAGAAATGATGTGAAGACAACTGAATACCAAGTTAGGAAAAGATAAAATTAGATTCATAGCCAACATCAAAAGCTAAGAATAAACTTCAAAATGATCAGAGGACTACATGCAAACAATAACACTATACAAGCACTAGACAAAAAATGAGTGAATTAGCTCTATATAGTACTGGAGAAGTTTTCTAACAGTGACTCAAATCCAGATGCAATACAAGTAAGGACTGATATTTTTGCTATATAATAATAATATTAAGGATGATAATATTAATGTTGGGCTTGGCAGGGAAGCATCATCAGCAAAGTCAAAAAAAGAAAAAAAATACTTGCATATATGTGCTGGATAAAATACTAATAGTTTTTAATACATTAAGTGTTCTTAAAATTTTTACTCTTCAGGGAACTAAATAAAACCAACAACTATGTGTGTAAAAAATAAAGCGGTTTCCAAACAAAAATACGTAAGTAAATCATTACTACACTGATGGGGACAAAACAGGACTAATCTAATTATGAAAGACAATTTTTAAAAATTTTTATTGGTGAGAGTTAGCAATTTTCATAACATGATTGTTTTATGTATTCTGTAATTGCATACATAAGTACATGACTATATTGAGAATAATGAAAGTCAAGTTCCTCCCTGTTGAGGAAGAATGTTACAAAGAGCGAAGGTTAGAATTAATCCAGGACCGCTGGATTGGAATTGTAGGTATTAAGATGAATTTATGAACACAAAGTAAATATTTACCCATATCCATATAATCTATATCTGTATCTACTTGATAGTTATGTATGTATGAATAATTTCTTGGTTCTGCTCCCTTAAAAGGCCTAAAAACAAAGACATACTGATAGCACGAAGCACACCCAATGTTCACTTAAAGTAATAGGGTTTCTCAGGGTAATGGCTGAATCCTGAACTTGAGCAGGGAAAATATAAGATGAGCCTGAAACTGTGTATGCTGCAATCATGCCAGAAAATAAAAAGTGCTCAAGAAGTGCTGGCAACATGTCTGAGGACATAGAATCTGCTTGAGTGGGTTCTCACTAGCCACACATGGGCTTCCTGGAACAGTTACCTAATGAGATCATGTTACTTGAACAAAGTAAAATAAGACTCTTTTAGTCTGTACTGATAAAATAAAGAAATGGATATATAAAAGAATGGGGGAACAAGTAAAACATTTTAGTAACATGATAATTATTACATTTTAAAAGAAATGATGGAGTAAGAAAATATCTTTTATTATCATCTCAGTTCTAATTGATACTGGCAAGAACAAGCAACAGATGCTAGTATTAATGAGGGAAAATATGGTGAGGAACAGAGTATTTCCATGGTCTCAGAGTATCTCCCTACAAATTATTTATTAATTACAGAGAGGAAACAGACATATAAATGTGGAGAAACCTAGAAAATATTACTTTATCCAAGTGATTAATGTTAACATTATCAATACTGGAACAAGCTAAAATTATGTATGACCTGATGTGTTTGATGCACATAAAAGATACGTCAGTTCATGGCATTTCCTTTAAAATTGGTAACCTGAACCTAATCATGATGAAACAAAAACCAAACTTAAATTAAGGAATTATTTTACAAAATATGGCTGTACTCTCTTAAAATGTCAACAAAAATTATATATATATGTAATTGTGTATATACATGTACATATACATAGATTGCATTCTGGACAGGGAGAAAATAGCTATTAAACATAGTTGAAAAAAAATTTACCTTGAACTCTGGATTAGGTAATAACCTCATGGTAAGGTTAAATTTTTGAGTTTTGATAATTAGAGTGAGGGGAGGAGAGGATGGGAGAGAGGAGAGAGAGACAGATACTTAAATGGACTAAAATATTAACAAGAGGTCAATCCCAGTAAGGAATATGCTAGTGTTCTTTGTGTTAGTCTTGTGAATTTTGTCTAAATTTGAAGTTATATAAAAATAAAAATTACAAAAAGTACAGGAGTAACTACCATGGGTTAAAAATAGAAATGGTGAGTGATTCTAATTAAACATACATTGTATGAATACTCATATAATTTTATATTTGAATAGTTTGTTGTAGAAGTCAGCATTGTATGTGTAAAATCTTGCTTGTGACTTGAAGTAAATAGCTTCTTTGTAACTTGAAATTAGTGAGAAAGATGGTATTTTTCTTATGTGAGAGATGAGTAACCCGAGACTTACAAGTATTTTTTTAAGAGTTTATTTATTTATTTGAAAGACATAGAATGAAAGAGAGAGCACAAGAACAGGAAGGGACAGAGGGAGAAGTAGACTCCCTGCTGAGCAGGGAGCCCGTTGCAGGGCTTGATCCCAGAACTCCAGGATCATGACTCCAGCCAAAGGCAGTCATCCAACCAACTAAGTCACTCAGGTGCCCCGGATATTTTGAAGCAAGCTTAAAATCTCACTAAATAATCATATGGTTTAATATTAAATATCCCAACCACAAATGCAAGATTTATTTAATTTTTAACTTTATAATTTTTAACTTTTCTCCATGGACATCATCTTTTGGCTTAGAGTTTTTGAGACCTTTCCTCCTACTATCTAGAGCTAAGATCTAAGTAAAACAAGTTTTCTTCTCCCTTGACAAAGCAGACATTTTTCCCCCTTGTTTTAAACTGTTCATGTCAAATTTGGGTTCAGTTTTATTCAAGAGCTCTTGGATTTAAGTTTCCAACTTTGGGTTTCCTCAGCCTTTATGTAGCTCCCCAAATGTGTTCCGTTACATTCTTAAGTTTGGGTAACTGGGAAGTGACAGCCACTTGCCTGTACGCTCCCCTTTCTGGACTCTCTGGAAACTCTCTGAGAATTTCCCTTCTTTTTTGCCAGCTCAGTAATGAATTTTAAATGTTTTCTTTAAATCTTTTCATCCATGTATCTTTTGGAATTAGTGTTTTCATTTTGTTTGGGTAAATACCCAGTACTAAAATTATTGGATCACATAGTATTTTTGTTTATTAAATCCCATTTGAAAAGTTATATGCACCTTTATAATTATTGCAGCATTATTTCTAATATCCAAGATATGGAAGCAACCTAAGTGTCCATCTATAGACATACCAGTGAAATATTCTGTTTCTTACTATTTTTTCCCCCATGAAGAGTAGAATTATAATGGTCAGTCATGGCTCCATTTATCTCACAATTTGATACATTTATTAGAAGGACAGAAGTAAGCTTACTACAAGATTTTCATAAATTTTACTTAGCCATACTAAAATCTGATTAGATCAATTGTAGCTGTCAGATATTATGCTAATTCTTTTCATTCAATGTGTTAAAATAGTTCAGATTCTGCCCTCTGTATATATAGTATTGCAAAATGTAATATATATATTTAATTATAGTAATCTAAAGAAATATTTTCAGAGGTTCATACTTTTAATGAGTAATGACCTCTTATAAATTGATAAGAGAAGCACAACAGTCTAATAGAAAAATGATCAATGCTTGTGAGAAAGCTTTCCACAGAAAATTCAATCAAAACACAATAAATACATGTAAAACTGTGACCAATTTCACTATTAGTTATGTTATATATGTTTTTTTCCTAAAAATAAAAGAAGACTCAATATATCCTATTTCTACTAGGGCTTAGAGAAAACAATACAGTTAACATATCACTGGTGCTCCTAGCAATAGTTGGTTTCTGAAAATCAATTTATCATTACCCATAAAACTAAAATTGTAAATATCCTTCAACAAAGCAAACCCTTTTCTAACAAACTTACTATTCTCAGAAAAATAAAACTAGGAGAGAATATATATGTGAGGATGTTTACTGAAGAATTGTTTTTACTGGCAAAAAAAAATAAATAAACACAAATTAGAATGTCCAAAGCATATGAGTAATTTAAAAAATATG
Organism: Spilogale gracilis; assembly: GCA_004023965.1. Classification (NCBI taxonomy): domain Eukaryota; kingdom Metazoa; phylum Chordata; class Mammalia; order Carnivora; family Mephitidae; genus Spilogale; species Spilogale gracilis. The sequence goes on from PITA01015997.1 coordinate 36,429, forward strand.
ACAAATCTATAAGCTGTCATATAAAGAAACCATTTTAAAAATAATAATTTTGAAACCTCCATTTAATCAGACATATCTATAAGGATTGCTAAGTAGAAAAAACTAATTTTTTTTCAAGATTTTATTTATTTATATGACAGAGAGAAACACAGCTAGAGTGGGAACACAAGCAGGGAAGAGTGAGAGAGGGAGAAGCAGGCTTCCAACTGAGCCGGGAGCCTGATGCAGGCTCAATCCTGGGACTCAGGGGTCATGACCTGAGCAGGAGGCAGACGCTTAACAACTAAGCCACCCAGGCGCCCTGAAAATACTAATTTTAATAGAATTTTTACAAGTATGTTCTCATTTTAAAAGGAAAATATCAAGATTTTTATGTATGCAATCTTATATACTCATGATAGTCACACAATACGTGCATGATGTGAATATATGGTATATAAATATACACCCATATATTTGTGTATAAGTATATAGGCTTGGAGAAAAATAATATGAAAATAAACCTATGTGGTAGTTGGAAAAGTTCATATGAGTTGAAGAGAAAGGGGAGATAAAATGAAAAGGGGACAAGCAAAGAAGAAAAAAACAATTCTGTGTTCCTTAAAAAGAGAATTACTGGAGTTTATTTAACAAATTATGCAAAATATATGAGGAATGCTCTAGTGTGCATTATATTAAACATTGTTTTAAATTATCTTAAAATTATCAGTACCCAATTTAAAATGCATTTACATTAAAACTTTATTGCCATTTCTCCAGAGAGCATCAGTCCCTGAATCTTAGTGGTGGAGAACTTTGTTGATGAGTAAATAGATTTGACTGTAGTTTTCAAGTCCAAGTGGTTAAAAAAAGTGAGTGTCTAGATGAGCTCTTTATCTAATAACCTTGAAAGATGTTATGTCAATTAACTCTACATTTTTGAAGGGGCAAATTAAGAACACTATAGAATTAAATTTCATTCAGACATTATTAGAAATAATGTCGGCATAAGTGAATGAATCTTCACATATTGGGAACTTCTTATCCCATAATTCCATGGTTTCAGGGACATTTTCCTCAACTCCTCTTAGCAGCTTTTGGGGCTGGAAGTGTGTCAACTGGACCTCTCCTTTCCTGGTGTACCCATTAAGCTTTGCTGTCTACGACATGTAGAGCAGAGTGAGACTCACTGGTGCCTGGGCTGGGAGAGCCTCAATGGAAGGAGCAGGCTTCTCTGCCTGCCGGTAGCTCCTGTGACCCACTGTGGTACACCCCCTGGAGTATCAGATGTCACTCTACCTTTCAGTCCTCTGCCCTGGGCTCAGGCTGTGATCCATTCCAGACACAGAATCAGGACCCCTTTTCCCAAATGCATTCTTTCAGTTGTTTCTGTCTTAGTCAGCCCAGGCTGCTATAACAAAGATACCATAGACTAGGTGGCTTAACAGAAATGTACTTCTTACAGTTCTGGAGCTGGGAAGTCTAAGATCAAGGTACCACTGTTTCAGTTCCTGCTGAGAGCCTTCTTCCTGGGTGGCAGAAGACCAACCGCTTTCCTTCTGTACCCTCACCTACTATAAAGACAGAGAACAAGCAAACTTTCTGGTTTCTGTTCTTTTGAGAACACCGATCTGATCAGATCAGGGCCCTATCCCATGGCTTCATTAATCATAATTATCTCTGTGAAGGCCCTATCTCCAAATATAATCACATGGGGTTTTTGGTGTCAAAATATAAATGGGGGGACACAAAAATCCAGTCCAAAGTAGGTACCTGAGGTTTAAAGCAGAGTGTTCCTATGTTCAATCTCATATGAACATTCATATAGTTTTTTGCCATTAGCACTCAGAACATTGAACCTGGCAGAACTCAGGTGCCATGCTTTTTCTTTGGTTGTCCTCATCTCTCTCATTGTCTTTTTCCATAAGCTTATGAACCATCTTTTCCCCTTCAGATGCTTACATATATAATACACACATAGGCCCATATATGCATACATATGTATGTAGATACATACACTTCTATGTTCTAAATAGAGGCATAACTTGACAATATGAAAGTATGGATGAGGGTGAGGTGAACTTAAGGGTTCTCTTTGTTCTTAGAATGTTCAATCTTAATTATGGATCAGCTAGGGTAGTCTTTACATATAACTTACTTTGAAGGTATGTATATAAAATTTAAAAACTTAATTAGCTTATCCTAAGGGAAAACTTCAGAATCCAACTATTGGATCTTTAGAGGACTAAAATGGAAAGTTGAAGAAAAGCATGAGTATATAAAACAAAATATTGTAACCATGATAAATATAATGATTCCTTTTTGTAGATTAAGAAATAAAAGGATATATGCAATAAATGCTAATGTTAAGTAGCAAAACTGTTAGGAAAAATCACAGCTATGATTCTTAGGGCAAACATTATTTTATTTTGTTCTTGATTAGGTATGTTTCAAAGAGTTAAAATTCTTAACATAATAAATAAATAATGATAATAAATAAAAAATAAAATAATGACACATTCAAAAGAGGCAGCATAAATTGAATGACAAAGTTTATTCAAATAAAATCTTAATAGCATGAAGTATTATCCATTTAAAACATCACCAAAATTAAGCAGCTACATTATTGACCAAATAGATCCAATACTAGCACTGACCTTGGGGAAAGGGACATGTATGTTTTATATCATAGCATTTCAGAATTAGCAGTAAGTAATGGAGTTGGCAGAGATAACCATCAAACAAAAAAACGTAAGTAATTAACTGCAGTGATGTAGAGAGGATGCATGGGTCTGGGAAATGAGCCAACATAAAGGTTATAGTAAGTGTATTTTTTTAAATGACAGGTAGGACCTAGAGGCTAAAAGATTTTGGTGCCAAAAAAGTATGGTGGTACTAACTCCTAACTCATGACCAGATAAAACAGAAAATGTAAAAAACAAAACAAAACAAAAAAACAGAAAATGTGTCACAAAAAAAACAAAACAACAAACAATTATAGTTGGCCTGCAATCAAATTTAAAAATTCCCAAATTGATTTTGCTTCTTACTAAATGTATGACTTTTCCCCCTTATTTTGTAAAGTTAACTACAATTTAATTAATTTCAAAACAAACACATTTAAATTAAGAAACATGCTTCAGGCAATTTCATTTAATGTGTTACCCCAAGTCTTATGCATAATAACCTTAAATTTACATTTTAATATGTAAGTAAGCTGATGCCACACACATCTAGGGCAACATGAGATGTTTCATTGTATGTGAAGAGGAGGGCAGTTAGCTTGTCAAAGTTATCTAGAACAGGTTAGGGGACTGGAGAGGTGCGACTGAATCTAAAACTAAGAGATAAATGTAGCCTTCACACTTGAAAGAATCAGAAAACTGAAAAGGGAAAGGTAAGAGGGCAAAAACAAGTCAAGAGAAAGCCTGCCAAAAACACATTTTGGGCGAGCTGTAGGACTTGTACAAGATACCAAAAGTTTGGGCCAAAGTATCTGCCAGGATTTTAGAGAAATAGAGCACTCACTTTATCTATCCCACACGTGCACACGCACCAGCGACCAGAAACACACACACACACACACACACACACACACACACACACACACGGCGAGCTAATGTGATAAAGTCAGCGCTATCTTGAATTCACTGAAATTTCAAGATTTTGAGTTGAGGGAAATGTTACAGGAAGGATGTGAGATATAGATTTTGAAGAATCACATGACAAGAAAACCAAAGGAAAAAATACTTCTTTGGCTTTTAGTCAAATTGAACTTCAATTTTCCATAAACTTTTCTTTGGGTGACCTGGGCACTCTACCACTAAACTTACTAGAGCTCTAAGTAGGTTTCAATGTGAGTTTCTGCTGGTCTTCTACCAGCTGAATGAGATGAGACAAGAGAGAATATTCGTTGCCCCATGCGTGAATTTATAATTCTAACCATCTGTGAACATACATAGGTCATTCAGGCTCTGTTGAGTCATCTTAGTTAAATGAAAGAAATGGTTATCATTTTTAATTACATTATTTTAGCGGTTTAGATTTAATCATACTTTTGGCAGTACAATTTCCCAGCTTTATACACTTTTATTTATTGAATTAGCACTTAAAATAAGGATTGTTATAATTAAATAGACCATAACCTTGAACTGATAGAGCTATAATTTTGAAATTACACTTTCTAAGATAAGTATTAAATGGATTTAGCATACATCTAAACTCCATCTAACAATTACAGTCAGCTTTTTATTATCAAGAGTTGTATATCCAACTTGCAAATCAGATCTTTACTCATCTTACTGGCTATATTATTTTATCCATTTAGCTCTTTCATTATTCATTAATACACCACTTTGAAGACTTTTCTGCTGTTTGCAATAGTTATGACAGTTATATGCAAAAGTACAGCAAAATTAATAGCAAGTATTTTGTGCACTAGTATTTCCATTATCATGTGACCACCACCTGTTGAAATTTTTATAATAAACTACTGAATACAAACTAATTTTCATTTGGCTTCAAGCACTCTTCAAATATAAAAATCTGATTTTATTTTGAATTAGAAAATTACATTTTTTATATTCCTATGAATTATTTATCATTATAAGTATAAAATAGTAAGACAGGGAAATAGTCATGGAGGGAGTTCTGGTACTGCTTAAAATGGAGAAAGCATTGTTTAAAAGATAGTTAGAAATAAAATGCAGGGTTTGAAAGTTCTTTTTTCACAGTACCACAGATTTTTTAAATGACATGTTCTTAGAAAAGCTTTGTCTGTCTTTCACATCCTGTATAACCAACTTATAACAGAGAGAACTCTTAACATTAGTTTAATTACAACAGTTTTTTACTTATTCAAAAAAGGAGACAGCCAGTCTACTATTGCCAGACCGAACTATTCTCAGGGTAAGATCAATAGTAGCATCAGGGAGGAGGACAGTATTAGACTGAAAACCCTGTCTTTCTTTGAAAAAGCTTATTAAAAGTCTATATATGAGGAAAATTGCTTTTTTAAATCTTTGGACTTAAATGCTTGGGTAACTAAGATTTGAATAAAAACACTTACCAATAAAAAAGATTAAAATGATTATTTTAAAGTCTTATTTCATTAGAAAAAACACAACTGATGACAATTTCCTGGGAGAAATCATGAGGGTTTCGGTATGATAATTCTAATCCTCAGCAACACAGAGCACATGGAGAGAAAGCACCTGGGGTCTGATTGGGGGTGTGTACTGTTTACAGCTGCTAAGAAATCCAACTATACTGGTATTCCCTTTTCTGGGAGGAGACCAACAAAATCAGCTGACATCTGAGTTTTTAATTAGTTGGGTAGATGATTCCTTTTTCAGAAATCATGTGGGAGGAGCCATCATTTCCTGAGATTCTTCAGTGGCAGTAGATGAACCAAGAGCTAAATGAGGGGATCTGCTGTAGCGAAATGTCCAAGCAAGAATCAAGGCTTCTGGACTGAAAAAGACAGTAAATGAGAATAGTGTAGGAAAGCCACAATGCAGGATGTGAAAAAGGGCTCCTAGAGTCAATGCCAAGAGCACCGGACACTTACTGAGTAAAAGGAGATCTGAAAATCATATGGAAACCAACAGTTGACATAAGTCTCTCAGCCACCAGACCTTAAAATATTTTTGAATGTTCAAAGACAGCAAAAACCAGTACACATGAGCAGTGGATGCTGTGGCCAGCTCAGTAAGAATAGAGGATCCTTGTCCTTTGTCTTATTTGCTCCTTCAAGCTATCCATAAAAAATCCAAGATCCGCAGGTTAGAATCGCAACCCAAGTCATTTCAAGGTTTCAATTAATGAGGGGATACTAGGAAATGTCTCTGTTTTTTTTTTTTCCTTCCTTCTTCTTTTTCTTTTCTTTCAGTTTTCCCAAGATAGAATTCTTGTGTTATCAGCCTGCCTTGAAGGAGAAAGAAAACAAAACAAAAACTGAGCAAACCACATGCTGACAGCATCCTCAATAATAGAATCTCTTCGGTAAACAAACCCAAAATAATTTCCCAGGATGCTAGAGCTTTGGACTTCAATTCTGAAAGAGCTTAGCGCTATTTTTTATTTGTTTGTTTATTTCCTAATGGAAGTGCTAGTTTTCCTATTGATTTTTCAACCACTCTTGACTGTATTCTCATATGTCTGTGTAACATGCCACATAATCTGTAGGTCCACACTGATAGAGTCATCCAAACCTGTCAATCAGAAAGGATTTATTAAACACAGGCTATGTACGTGGTATTCTGGGGAATAGGAAAGAAGTAAAGGACACATCCCTTGCTCAAAAAAGATGTACCAGTATTTTGTCATAAGCAACGATAAAACTGTGTCAGTGTAAATAAGAAGTATATTACCTGGTAAAGAATAGGATTTATCTAGCTGCTTAAAGAGTATAGAAATGTGAATGATAAATTTGGCATACTGAGTCTTTGGGCAAACAACATTTTGCTGCCTCATGTATATTCTTGCTTTTAATTTTATCCATTACACTTTCTAAAGTGTATTTCACTCTATTTGTCTTTATGACTACCTTTTGACTGATGCTGATTTTCTCATTCTCTTTTTGGTTTAATTTATAAGTTGTAGCCTTTTGTATGTTAGGTCCTGGTTTGGGAATAAGATGATGTTAGCACACACGAGAAAAGGAATGATCATATTTGCTGACGCAAGCACAATTGCTTATTTCTCTGTTCCTTAGTGTCTTGGGGAGATGAGAGAATATGAGTATCTTCAATCCTCATCCCTGGCAGTTTACAAATTCAAATCAGAACTTAAACTAGATAGACTTCTTTCAGTTTCAGGGTGTCTTTGACTCTGTGCATTGGAGGCACAATGTGCACAATGTGGAAGGGAATCCATAACCACAATTACCTCCTCAGCATGCTTTCCCAAGGTTTTAGTTTACTCTCAAGCCTAGTTGGGTCATTATTTCCCCATTTCTCCAAATGGGATAATCATACCCTCACTTTGCTTGCTGCAAAGTGTAGTCTAGCTTCAAAATAGGGGAAAAATCCTTCATTCTTTATGATTTATTCAACTTTTCACAGGCCACTTTATTATGAAAATAGAAAGAAAAAGAAACCCACAAGCAAGAAGTACAATAGGGCAATACCGAGAAGTAACACAGAGTATTTTTGTAATACAGAGTCCAGGCACAGTTTGCCATATCTGACACACACACACACACACACACACACACACACACACACACACACATATATATATGTATATATGTAAATATATGTTTGTTTGTTTTCTGGTCAATGTTTTGATGGATATATGTATGTATACATATATATGTGTATGCATGTATATGCTTAATTACTTGTTCTCTCTCTCTGTTGAAAAATCTTGCAAACTACCTAACTTACATCTGATCTGTTTTCTATTATAAAAGGACGTGCCATCATTAGACTGTCCCACTAAGTTCTTTGTAATAGACCTTTCTTGGATTTTCTTGAGTACATTTTTTTTGTAACTCTCCATGGTAAAACAATAGAATTTCCTAAATAGTTTCAAGAAAAATGGTGATGTATTTGAAAATAAATAGGTACATAAATAAATAACAATAAAAGTAATAGGGTTAGAACTCTCTTTCTTCCTGGGAAGGGAATTTGTAGCAAAGCAGAGAGAGAAGGTGAGTAGACAAGAGCTGTAGCAAGGAAAGTGAGTTACAGTTTGCATCTGTTCTTTTACTTATTTGTGTGTTTATTTTTGGTAGGGAGCAGTTATACACGAGAACAAGGAGAGTTTTAGGTCGTGGTTACACTTCATTTTAAAATGCCATAGGTCTCTGTTCTTGGTTTTTACCAGAGAGTCTTCAAAGTGTTTTTGTCACTAGATACCAAGGGTTCTATTAAACATACTTCTCTTTCCTATCTGATCATTTTCCTTCAATATTTGCTCACTGGGCAACCAGAGAAAAGTGAATCATTAATGATGTATTCTCTCAACTTTTCTGCTCCTTCTACTGAATGGTTTTGGTTTTTTTGGGACTGACGCTTATTCCAGAGAATTAACTTACAGGAGTTTTATGCAGAGATTCACAGTGAAAACTCACCCATGCACAGTAACAGCGGCGGGCAAGCTAAACTAGGCATACAAAGAGAGCATGATGTCTGTAGCTTGTTTACTTTCGTTTTCTCTTCTGTAACATGAAGGGGACTGGAACTAATGTTCTCAAATTTTCTTTCCTATTTCCACTTATTTTCTCATATGCGTGTGCACACACACAATCTCTGTCCTTACCCATTTAACAGGCAATTTGTAATCTAAAAAAGTTTAAAATTTGTTGAAATAACATTATACTGCATTCCTTTCCTGATACTAGATATGTATATACATATATATGATAGACCTATCATATATATAAGCTTGATCTCTCTGTGCTTCAGATTCTTCACTTGTGAAATACATTTCATAAGTCTTGTGGGAATTAAGTGAAATCAACTGCCTCAATATATACATATATGTGTACAAATCTCTAGTGTCTTACATTTAATTAAACATTTAGATACTTTCTCTTTCTTAAGCCTTGGTAGCATGATCTTCTTTGCTTGATCTGGATCTTGGTACTTTATATGTTTAGTAAATATGTTTGTAAATGAATTAGAGAAAATAAGTGTAAATATATATGATTAAAATAAATATTCATAATTTAAATGTACACTTAGTACATTAAATATATTAATATATTTTAATTATGCACATGTAAATTAATATATTTTAATATATAAGCACACATGCACACACACATGCACACACATATATATACACTTTTTACTATGTTTATGCATCTTGGACCAGTGGAGAACAAATTGGTCTTGTGAGGTTGAGTCCAGGAATTTGATAATTTATAAGGTCTTTAAAATATTTTTTTAGTTGTGTGAAATCTTTTATATTCCCATATACAGAAAACTGTATGATTAGTATTTATTATAAGTTTAATGAAAAATTATTGTCACAGAATAAGGGTTTTCTTTTCAAGTACTATTCCTGATCATTTGCTTAATGTGCATATTGTCACAATTCTTTAGAGTTATCAGTTGATAACAGAGTCTTAAGTACTATGTGTATGATATTCTAAGCTAGGCTATGACTTTTGAAAAATAATTATGCTCTGGCTTCAGGAATAATGGTGTAACCCCTTATGCATGATCATCTATTTATTATAAGAATGTTTCTTCATGGAATTAATAGAGTTTTGCAATGTGTTTATAGTTGACACTTGGAAGATCTTTCTCTCTAGTAGTTTTCTCACTGTTTAGAAGGAATAAATGACCTTTAATAAACTAGTTGCTAAGGTCTTTATTATCACTATTCTGGGTATACATTAAACTATTTCAACAATTTGACAATTTTTACCATGCTTATGAAAAATACAGCTACAAGTCAATCTTAGGAATTGTTTCCTTGACAATAAGCTCTGCTATAAGCATTCCCTTATTCAGAAGTTCATTCATTTCTTTATTTTGAAAAAAAGAAATATTAATGTTCAATATTATTGAGTATCCACTATGCTTATTCCATCGATCTACAGATAGGAAATATAGATCTCACTTTGCTACAATGTACCTTATATCCTAGTGGAGGGGCTATGAAAATTTCAGCCACAGAAGCCATAGGACAAAAATTCTATTCAGAGAACTAAGAAGACATATGTCATAATGATCTACCTAGTATAAAAGATTAAGGAAAACATTTATGAAGAAATTTGAGTTGATTTTGGGATGAATGAATAAGAATTTAACTTAGTGGAAGGAAAAAGAACCTTCCAGACAAAGTTGGCAGTATATGTAGTAACGAAGAAACAGAAAGGAGCAGTAAGCCTTTGATGAACTGACCTAAGTCTTTAAGGGTTGAGGCCTGCAAATAAAAAATGAATAGATATTTTGAAGGGCTGTATTCATAAACCACCTTATAGATCATGCTAAAGATTCACTCATTATTTAAAAGGTCATGAGAAGCCAATAAAAAGTTTATTTTATATGCATGAATGTATGAGCGGGTGGTATAGGCATGGCTAGCTTTTTTGTTGGAAAAAACCACACCGGCTGATATGTGAAAGGGATAATCAACTGGAAGAGAGAAAGAGACAAACCAATGAACTATTGTTGAAGGCCAGGCTGTAGAAGATTTAAAAAATAAGATTTATAAGAAGATATGAGGAGAAGTAGAAACATTGGAAAGACTTTTAATGAAGTAGAAACATGTTTCTAAAGTAAAACCAATCAATGTTGTTGATAAAGGGCATTGAGGAGAGGTAGACAAAAAAGGACAATGTCAAAGATTATTTTCAGGTTTTTGGCTTGTGTCCTCAGTTTTCTGGCCATGTCATTTCTTTGATACAGAAAATACTGAAAAAGTTATAAAGGCTAAGATCATGAGTTATGTTTTGGAAATAATACATTTCAGGTTCCTATGCAATATTTAATAGGCAGTTTGGGTGTAGAGTTGGATATTTATGGTTTGAAACTCACAGAAATGTATAAGCTATAAATGTGGGTATAGAGTACTAATAATCATTGAATCCAAGAGTGTGGTTGATATTGCCTAGAGAAAGAATACAGCAACAGGGAAACATGTTCCAGACCAAATCTTAATGAATTTCAAGTTATATTTACTAGTTTGAATAAGTTAAATGAACAAAGTACACTGAAAACAATGCCAGTGATGTTAGGAAAACACCAGGAGAGTATGGGGTCATGGAAAAGAAAACAAAGTGTTTCCAGAAGAAGGCCAATGTCAAAGTACCAACTGCTACAGAAAGGTCAAGTAAATGAGAGCTATTAAATATCCGTTGGCTTTAGTGACACAGAACCCATTTTTTTTTAAAGATTTTATTTATTTATTTGACAGAGAGATCACAAGTAGGCAGAGAGGCAGGCAGAGAGGAGGATGCAGGCTCCCCACCTAGCAGAGAGCCGGATGTGGGGCTTGATCCAAGGACCCTAAGATCATGACCTGAGCGGAAGGCAGAGGCCTTAACCCACTGAGCCACCAAGGTGCCCCAGAAACCATTTCGATCTCAGCAAGAGACATTTCATTGGAGTAATAAGAGCAAGAGACAGATTAGAGTAGGTTGAGAATTTCTTGGACAGTAAGGACAAGGAGTCTGTAATGTAAGAGCTTGTTAAAGAAGTTTGATGATGAAGATAATTATTTGAAAAATTAAAGCATCAATTAGAAGAGGGGTTGAAGGGGCACGTGGGTAGCTCAGTCGTTAACCGTATACCTTCAGCTTGGGTCATGATCCTGGAGTCCAGGGATTGAGCCTCGCATGGGGCTCTTGGGCTCCCTGCTGGGTGGGAAGCCTGTTTCTCCCTCTCTCATTCTCCCTGCTTATGTTCCCTCTTCCCTCTCTAGCTGTGTTTCTCTCTTTCTTTCTTTTCTTCTTTCTTTCTTTTTCTTCTTTCCTTCCTTCCTTCCTTCCTTCCTTCCTTCCTTCCTTCCTTCCTTCCTTCCTTCCTTCCTTCCTTTCTTTCTTTCTTTCTTTCTTTCTTTCTTTCTTTCTTTCTTTCTTTCTTTCTTTCTTTCTTTCTTTCTTTCTTTCTTTTAAGATTGTATTTATTTGACAGAGAGAAACACAGCCAGAGAGGGAACACAAGCAAGGGGAGTGAGAGAGGGAGAGGCAGGCTTCCTGCCGAGCAGGGAGCCCGATGTGGGACTCGATCCCGGATATCCGGGATCATGACCTGAGCCGAAGGCAGTCGCTTAACCAACTGAGCCACCCAGGCACCCTTGTGTTTCTCTCT